>CALNHX010005352.1:0-108694 GCA_940337035.1 Agriotes lineatus | reverse complement strand
TTAATATACAGTGTGACAATTTAAAAACCTACAATGGGCTATATCTCACGAACGAAAGATGATATCAAAAAATGCTCAAAACCGTTTCTAGGATAGGAAGGGTGAACAGATTCGCCTGGAGGCTGTGGAAATCAGGCGTCCGTTACGTTATTTTGCTGGTTCCATCCCTTATGTTAAGCGCAGAACTGAGACAGCAGTTTCCGCTTTAAGACAGCTTAGTCATGCCACTTAACGGGATGATAATTCGTCACTGTGTGAGATGCAGCCTCACATCCCTTAATTATTTATAGGCTTGGACCCACAGCGACGCAGTAAGTGAATCTAACAAGTAAATGCAGACTGGTTTATTACAAAAATAATTGTTCTATATATACAAACAAATTTGCTTAGATCATAGTAATATACAAAGTTCATTTCTAATAACAGGTGCAATGTATTATATTCAGTAGGTTAATTTACTAGTATTGCAAAACAATACTCAGCGGTTTTGCTTCCGTGATATGATATGGACTCCATGAACTCGAGCGTCTTTTATGCTGAGCTGCGATTGTAGGCATTTAAACCTTGTCACGGCCTTGCGTAATTGTGTACGCGAAGCCGTGTAAAAATGCTGAGCGGCGACTGCGAGGTGTTTAAACTTGACTGTGAGTAGGTCGCTGCGCTTGCATAATGCAATATTGCGTTTTTGGTGGCTTTTAACTTTTAGAATGTTTCGTACAATTTAAATGAATAATTATAAATTTATATCTGGTTAATCTGTTAAAGACAAGATTAAACATATTGCCAATTTTAAGCCACAAAAAAGCAAACCGATAAATTATATTGTTTCTTCGAGATTGAGCGTTTTGAGAGGATATTCTTCTGCCTGGGGTTGTGCGGGTGGTGGCTTCCTTCGTGTTATTCGTTGCCGAATGTAGTAGATAGCTCCTAGTAGGGCAGCGGTTCCCAAAAGGCTGCCTGTGACCCCAATAGACAGGTGAGAATGATGTCGGATGGCTTTCCAGGTGAAGTTTTTATATGCTCCTGGAAATCTAACTGCGATGCTTGTAGGTCTTCGAAGTGGTCTGACTGAGTTAGTACAGGTTCCTCTGCGATTTCTGAAAATGAGTTTGTTGTGATTGGGTTGGTAATATTGATACTGATAGCCTTGGAGTATCCAGCCAGGATCTTGTATTTTCTGTTGTGCCTTGGGGTTAATGTATTCCTCGCAGTTTGGATGATGCAATCCGATGAAATTTGAATGACACCTGTAGTGTTGACGGTGACTTCTTCCCTGTTTCCACTACAAGTGATTGCTATGCGGGTTGGCTTACTGACTACAAATAGCCAGGTGTTTTCCATGTACAATTGTTTCCAAATAATGGACTGGATGCGATGTCTTCGTAGGAGACATTGACTGGTTTCTACTCGGTGATATATATCGTCAATTATGCAGTTTGGGTTGTTTTCAATTCCTTTAACTACCGTTGGACTGCAAACATAGGTAGTGGGAGAAATTTGTAGCTCTTCTTTGAATTCTTCATCTGTTTCGTGGAAGTACATTTGTAGGTTGTAATCCACAGCGAAGATTCCTTTCGGCACATCGATCATCCAGTAGGATCCATTGCTGATTTGGAGAGGAATTGGTGTCACTTTAATTAAGGAGTATTCCGTTTTTTCCACTATGATGAAATACCCTTGGACGTTGATGTAGATGTCGTCATGCCCAATGTCAACCTGTAGAATTGGCGTTGGTAATATCTCCAAATTTGGTGAAAGTTTACTGGTTGCATTAGCGAGGATCTGTTTAATTTGAGCAGGTGTTATTAGCTCGTACAGATTACCTTGCTGGAAGTGAACGTTTAAGATGTGAATATGGTAGTTGCACAGTTCGCTAATTACATTTGTGGCGACTTGGTACACACTGATGATGTGAATATTTAGTCGGTTGGAGTCGGTTGCTTTATACCATTTGTCCATGTTGTTAATGGCCCGGATTCCTTGGTTTAATTTTTCTTGGAAATGTTCCAGCTTCTTGTCGATTCGTTCTTCGGTTTCATTAAACCTGGAAAGTGCTGATAGCAAGAATTTGGATTGTTGACTGTCCATTTTTATTAGTTCCTGTTGATTCTTGTCTAGCCTGTCTATATCTTGATAGACTTCATCGTTGACTCCAAAAATTGATGTTAATACTGTGCCAAGGACTCCTCTTTTTTCTCGTCTTGTTATTATTTCTTCCATACCATCTCTAATCCATTCCATATGCTTTTTCTGTTCCAGAAGATGATGCACCAGTGTCTTGCATAATGTGTCTTCGGACAGTTCTTTTGCAGAGTCGCAGAGATTGTCGAATTTGTCTACCATGTCTGTGACTGTTTCGAAGTCTTCTTCGATCTTCCCCCTCTCGAACTGGATTTCGATCCGGAATGTTCCTCTCTCAATCTTCCCGTGTCCAATGTGTTCTACATAGTACCCGCTGTCTGGTTTTTGGATATTAAATTCTGCTTTACTTAATGTATTGGTGGTAAGAAGGGTAAAGATGAGTAACAGCAGTTTCCATTTGGACGCGACAGATTTCCTTGGTGCTGGGGATGATCGTGTCTGGATAATGTTAGTTGAAATTTTATCTTCTGCCTCTGGTTCCTGCGATTCCTCGGTAGTTGCTGGTAATGGAATGATGCTGCCTATGGATCGTTTTAGCTGATGTCCTCCTGATTTCTGGAGCGTCACTACTCGTACTGATCCATCGGCTGCTGGATGAGTTGCAGTGACTCTTGCTAAAGGCCACTTACTAGGATTGATACTATCTTCTTTGATTAACACTAAATCTCCAACTTTAGTGTTCTCCAATGGTTTCTTCCATTTGTTTCGTTGCTGTAGTCCATGAAGGTAGTCCGAGCTCCATGATTTCCAAAAATCTTGCTTGATCTTTTGGATTATCCTCCAACGATTCGATAGATTTGAAGATATTGGAGTGTTGATTGGGTCTGGTGGCGATATGATTTCCCTCCCTATTAGGAAATGGCCTGGCGTCAGAGCAGTTGTGTCCTCAATATCGTTGCCTTGTGGACATAGAGGACGTGAGTTTAGGCAGGCCTCAATTTGGCAGAGAAGAGTTGTTAACTCTTCAAAGGTAAGAGTAGCGTGGCCAATAGTTCTCTTCAGATGATGCTTCATTGATTTTACCCCTGCTTCCCATATCCCTCCGAAGTGAGGGGCTATTGGAGGGATGAAGTGCCATTGGGTACCACCGGTTGCTAAGGTTTCTTGGACAACTGGGCCTTCAATTGTTTGGCGGGTCTCCTTGTCCAACACTTTTCTTGCGCCAACGAAGTTTGTTCCGTTGTCGCTGTATAGGTGTGCACAGCGTCCTCTTCGGGCAGTAAACCTCCTGAAGACTGCTAGGAAGCTGTTGGTTGTCATGTCGCTGACGGCCTCTAGGTGGATTGCCTTGGTTGATAGACAGACAAAAACAGCAATGTACCCTTTGTGCGAAGAATGCCCTCTTCCCTTGGATGTTCGGATCTGTATTGGGCCGGCGTAGTCCACTCCGGAATGGAAGAATGGAGGAGTTGAATTCACTCTGGTTGATGGAAGATTTCCCATCAGTTGCTGTGCTGCCTCTGCTTTGTATCGTAGACATCGGAAACACTTCTGGATGCTGGAGCTGACTGCTTTCTTCGCGTTGATGATCCAATATTTTCTTCGGATATATGAGAGAGTGAGTTGGGTGCCACCGTGCAGCGTGCGTAGATGCGCCTCTTGGATTATTAGTTTGGAAATATGACTGGAGTACGGGAGTATGATTGGGTGTTTTTCATTGAAGGACAAGGTGGAATTTTCTAATCTTCCTCCAACACGGATTATTCCATGCTGATCGATGAAGGGATTGAGGTTGGCAAGCTTGTTACTGGAACTCACATATTTGTTCTGCCGGAGTTGAGATCCTGTTGCCCTCAAAATAGGATCACTTCCTTGGATGACCTTAACGAGTAGGAGGATGGTGTCGTCCATTTCCTTCACTGATAGGCATCCTGATTGGGTGGGAAGTCGCTTACACTTGTTGATGAATCTTCGGCAATGTGACATGACTCGTACCATTCTTATTAGAGAAGAAAAACGATGAACGACTTCGTTCTCGTCTTGATGAATGGTAGTTTGATGCACAGTGTAACTTCTTGCTTCTTCCTCGGTGGTTGCGGTGTCTGGTTGACACGGCCATGAACTCTTGTTAACTAGCCAGCTCGGTCCGTCCCACCATAGGAGATGATTCTTTAGTTTTTCTGGACTAGTGCCTCGGGAGATGACGTCTGCAGGATTCTCTTCGGATTTGACGTGGTTCCAATGTTGAGCCGGAATTAGATTGTTGATTTCGGCTACTCGATTCGCGACGAACGTCTTCCATCGTACCGGGTCTCCTTTTATCCATCCTAATGTAACCATGGAGTCGGTCCAGGCGAAGATCGACACCTTAGGAAGGTCTAATGCTGCAATTACCCTTTGAAGTAGATTGGAAAGGAGTACTGCTGCGCAGAGTTCCAGTCTTGGTAATGTCGTCTTGGCTCGGGCTGGTGCCACCTTGGATTTGGCTATTAATAAGGATACCTTGACTTGGCCGGATGATGTGGTGACTCTGGTATAAATCGCGGCCCCGAAAGCTCTTTCGGAGAGGTCACAGAATCCATGCAGCTCTACTAGAGATTCCCTTTTGATAAACAACCACCTTGGTAAGGTAATTTCTTCCACTGCCTTGAGTTGAGACCTGAGCGTCTCCCATTTGCCTTGGATATTTTCAGACACTGGGTCATCCCATTTGATATTTTCGAGCCATAGTTCTTGGATGAGTAGCTTGGCAGTGATGATGACGGGTGCTAACCATCCCAATGGGTCGAAAATTTTGGCAACTTCGGATAGTATGGTGCGTTTGGTGGATTCCTGTTGCTTAACGTCTACCTTAAAACAGAAAACATCTTCATATGGAGACCAGTGAATGCCCAAGGACTTTTTTACGCCGTCTTCACTTATTTCGAGGTATGTTTGTTCCTTTAACTCTTCTGGGAGTTCTTGAATGATGGCTGACTCGTTACTGCACCATTTATGTAGAGTAAAGCCTCCACGCTTTAGTAAGGAAATGAGCTGACCTTGTTGTTGGATCGCTTCTTCCACAGTGTCGGCCCCAGAAAGCACGTCGTCCACGTAGAAATCTTTCTTCACTGCTTCTGAAGCTAATGGAAATGAGACCTTTTCGTCCTCTGCGAGTTGATGCAAGGTTCGAATGGCAAGATAGGGAGCTGATGCGGTTCCATAAGTGACGGTGCACAGCTTATATTCCCTGATTGGCTGTGATTTGTCGAATCTCCATAGGACTCTTTGGTACTCCTGGTCTTGGTTGTTCATTCTGATTTGTCGGTACATTTTTTCAATGTCCGCAGAAAAAACAATCCTGTGCGTTCTCCATCGAAGTAGAATGTCGACCAGTTCTTGCTGAAGTTTAGGTCCAGCGTACATCATCTCATTTAAGGATTTTCCGTGAGAGGCCTTGCTAGAGGCATCGAAAACGACACGAAGCCTGGTTGATGAACTTGCTTCTCGGATGACGCCATGGTGGGGAATGTAATACTTGCCGTTATTCTCATCTTCCTTTGCCACCTTTTCCATATGTCCTAAATCCAAGTATTCTTGCATGAATTTCTTGTATTGGACTGCTAGATCTTGATCTTGTCCTAATTTTTTCTCCAGATGTATGAATCGTGCCAATGCTGAGGGTTTGGACCTTCCCATGTGCACTGGAGTTTGTTTGAATGGAATCCTTACTACGTATCTTCCATCTACGTCTCGCTGGACTGTGTCTGTGAATTTATTTTCACATACCTGATCATCTGGGGAAAGTTTCCTTTGAGGAGAAGCCTCTTCAATGTTCCAGAATTTCTGCAACTGCTCATCCTCTTCAATTTTGGCAACCATGGTGTTGACCTTAAGGCTGGTGGGAGGTCGTCTTCCCATGGTTCCTGATAAGATCCATCCCAATTCGGTATTCTGTCCTAGGATGCCATCTTTGGATTTCTTGATTCCTTCGAGAATTATTTGGGAATATTCTTCAGCGCCTAGAAGTATATCTATGGGGCCAGGTCGGTTGAAGGTTGGATCGGCGATGAAGACATGTTTCCAGGCATCCATTTTTATGTTCGGAATGGGTGATGAAGGCATGGTTTTTGTAAGTTTGGGAAGTACCAGTAAAGTAACAGGTAAGGAAAATTTACTTGGAAATCTTGGCGTAATCAAACCTGTGATTTTCCATTTTGCGACTTTTGTTTCGCTGTTCCCAATTCCGGAGATTTCTGCTCGAACCTTGGTCCTGGGTAACGCTAATAATTCGGCTGCGGCTTCGGTGATGAAGGAACCTTGAGACCCTGGATCTATCAAGACCCTCAAGAGATGAGTCATCCCGGATGCTGCCTTAACTTGAACCGTTGCTGTGGCCAGTAGCACTTGGCTCTTCTTTGCGCCTAGGTTGGCGGCAATGATTGTGGGTTTTGGCTTCTTCTCTGGAGCGTTGGAGGTCTGCATGGCTGCTGCGTGAGAAAACGTCTTCATCTTCGGAGCAGGTATCGGCTTTGATGGCGGCTGTGCCTTGTGAAGCAGAGTATGGTGTGGAAAGCGGCAGATTTTGCAGTTATAATACGAACGACATTGTATATTAGAATCGTGTCGCAAACATCGAAAGCACAATCGGTAGGTTCTTACCACTTCTTGCTTTTCGTGGGTGGAGAGCCTCTGGAATTGACCACAGTTATCGATGTAATGGTCCCCATTGCACATCTTGCAGTTGAGATATCCGGCAGCGTAATTTTTCTGTGGCTTGTCCTGAGTTGGTTTTCGAGCTCCATCAATGGATTCCAAGGATTGGAACCGCATTTGTAAGAAAGCCATTAGAGTTTGGTGATCCTGAACTTCATTTGGGCACTGAAGCGATTGCTCATATAATTTGTTAGTTTCAGGATCCCATTTTCGAGTAATAACTCGGTTAATCCACGGACCCCAGCTGTCGGTGGAAATGCCCAAATTTTTGATTGCTTCCACACATTCCTTAGTGGAGTCATGCAATCTTTTCAACCCTTGGGCTGATTCCTTGGAGAGGACCGGCTGATCGAAGATGGTGTCTAGCAATTTGGTTAGAATAAGGCGATTATTTTGATACCTTTGTTGCAGCAAATTCCAAGCGGTGTTGTAGTTGGCTTGAGTCACTGCGAGATGCTGGATTAGTCGGCTGGGCTCTCCCTTGACATGCGTTTTTAAATACTGCATTTTGATGACATCATCCATGTTTTGGTTGTCATCTACTAATTTGGTGAATAGGTCCTTAAAAGTGGCCCATTCCTCATAATTTCCCTCGTATATGGGGATTTTAACTTGAGGAAGCGAGATGGCTGATGCTTGCTCGTTCCTTGTTGGTGCTTGTAACAAATTAATTAAATTTCGGTACCTGTCTTTCAACGTAGTAAATTCAGGACTGAAGTGCGTCTGGTTTGAATCCATCTCGTTAGACATGACTTCTTCGTCCATCTCGATCACCCGGTCCCATTCTTCCTTTAATTCCCTCTTTGTGATGGCGGGCCTTCCGAGTGCTTGTTCCAGTTCGGCGTCGTCCAAAGATTGCTTAAAATTCTGCATCCGAATCTGCAGTTTTCGGATACGAACCTTTTGCTCGGGATTTACAACTGTTTCCTCTCGCCTCCTAGTTTCAGAGGGGTCGGGATTTTCAGTTGCCTTTAAACAGCTCTGCAAATAACTTTTTGCTTCGCAGTAGATGGCTTTAATTTGTTCGTAATACCCTGTGGTAAAATAATTATGTGTAGGAATACTTAGCTGCACCATTTTGGCGTGATTTTTGGTCACGGCGTTCCAAGTTTCGTCCAGCGTCTTGTTTCGGCTGGCGATGTAAGCTTCTGTTTTTCGGCTGGCAGGGTCCTTTTTGCTGTTGGAAAATACCTGCGTGATCTTCTGGCCGAGTTCTTCTTGGGCGACAGCTAGCTGATTGAATTCCTCCATATTGTTTGCCATTTTCGGGGAACCGGGTGGGTTGGTAGATGTTGTTTTCTTCTCGGGATGTACCTCTTCTTAGTTGTAGACAGATCCGGCTCGAAGGACCATGAACAGATTCGCCTGGAGGCTGTAGAAATCAGGCGTCCGTTACGTTATTTTGCTGGTTCCATCCCTTATGTTAAGCGCAGAACTGAGACAGCAGTTTCCGCTTTAAGACAGCTTAGTCATGCCACTTAACGGGATGATAATTCGTCACTGTGTGAGATGCAGCCTCACATCCCTTAATTATTTATAGGCTTGGACCCACAGCGACGCAGTAAGTGAATCTAACAAGTAAATGCAGACTGGTTTATTACAAAAATAATTGTTCTATATATACAAACAAATTTGCTTAGATCATAGTAATATACAAAGTTCATTTCTAATAACAGGTGCAATGTATTATATTCAGTAGGTTAATTTACTAGTATTGCAAAGCAATACTCAGCGGTTTTGCTTCCGTGATATGATATGGACTCCATGAACTCGAGCGTCTTTTATGCTGAGCTGCGATTGTAGGCATTTAAACCTTGTCACGGCCTTGCGTAATTGTGTACGCGAAGCCGTGTAAAAATGCTGAGCGGCGACTGCGAGGTGTTTAAACTTGACTGTGAGTAGGTCGCCGCGCTTGCATAATGCAATATTGCGTTTTTGGTGGCTTTTAACTTTTAGAATGTTTCGTAAATTTTAAATGAATAATTATAAATTTATATCTGGTTAATCTGTTAAAGACAAGATTAAACAATACATTAAATAAAACTTTTTTTTTAATATTAACCATTCTATAGCATTAAAAAAAACAACACTATTTTCCATACTATTTCTAAAATGTGCAGCGCGTACAAAAACGATGTTGATGTTGATATTATTCACTCAAGGTCATGTATTCGTATTCGTATTCGTATTCGCGAATATTCATAAGAGTATTTGTATTCGGTATTCGTATTCGGAACATCCCTAGTATACACTATTGCTGAAGTGCAAGAGCTACTAAATAGCTTGGATGTAAGCAAGGGGCTGGACCCGATAATAATTCAACTATATTTATTAAAAACTGCTCGATATCATGACTTGAGCCGTTAACTATTATCTATAATAAATCTGTTTCTGAAGGATACTGTCCTACGTGAAAAAAAGGCTCTTGTAACTCCTGTACATAAATCCGGCATCAAAAGCGAAATAAATAACTATCGCCCAATTTCGAATCTTTGTGTATTTAATAAAGTATTGGAAAAACTAATATACAACGTACAACGTACACTAATTAACGAATTCTTCAATATCCAAATTTTTCTGAACCATTTATTTTAACGACCGACGCGCTGGGCGTCGTTCTTTCTCAAGGTAAAATCGGTTCCGATCTACCAATAGCTTATGCAAGCAGAACTCTTTGCGATCGTGTGGGCTGTAAAATATTCAGTGGTTGTTTTCACTTAAGGAACCAAATTCAAAGCTAGTGAGATGGCGTCTCAAACTAGAGGAATTTGACTACAAAATTATTTATAAAAAAGGATGTTTAAACAAAAATGCAGATGCTTTGTCTCGTGTAGAACTTAATATGAATGAAGCCACAAAAGAAGCTCTAATATTTGAATATATGAGAAAATGTAATGAACAACTTACGCTAAATCCAAATCAAACTGATATTGAGCCAATTGTTGTCGAAACAAGTGATGTAGATAACTTAGCTAACGCCGTCGAAGACAGTAACGAAAAGATTCATTCAAATATCGAAGACCAAATAGCAGGGATTCCTATTGTTGACTGTCCTGTAAATTTTGGGAAAAATCAAATAATTATCTGAGAAGTAAACTTTACACCAGCAGAAATATCAAAAATTAAATTGAATGAAACCAAGCAAAGAATATTGGTACAATTTTCAAAAAGTAATTATGAACAAGAAAATGTAGTGCCAAAAGTTAAATACTATGTTTATTTTGAAGACCCAATATACGAAAAATTTAGCTCTGTGCTTCAAAAATATTTCAAAATCAATATGATTAAAATGTACTAAAAAATTAATTGACGTCAATGTCAATGAGAAGTTATTACGACGCCCGCGGCATCGATACTTTAAATAACCAGTTTCTTAAAAGCAATCTGCTTGTTTAACTCACTCCTCGTTTAGTAGTTCATAGTATTAGTTTCAATTTGAGTAGCACTGTATGCAAATTATAGGAAAACACTTTTTTGTCATTAAGTTTTACATATAGTATACTTTTTCTATTCGACAACATGATCGCAAGCCTAATATAAAAAGTATTCTTACATAAGATAAAACTAAATATATAACCTTTTCACCTAACATAACAAGGCAGCCTCACTATAACAAATTAATTTTACATATGGATTGCAATCGTATAAACTGCCACTGTTCGACATATATATACCAAACTGCATAAATTAAATATTTAGGGCTAATAATAGACAGCCATCTTAAATGGAATAAACATATAGAATTTACACACAATAGATTAAAAAATTAATATACAAATTTTTCCAATTACGATCAATACTATATAATAATATACTAATCTCAACATATAAAGCTTTAGTAGAGTCTATACTACAATACGGAATCATCGTTTGGGGTGGTGCATATTCAACGACGTTAAATATCGTACTAGTAGCACAAAAACATATAATAAAAGTCATGCTTTATAAAAATAAACTATATTCTACTGAATTGCTATTCTCTGAAGCCAGATGGCTAGATGTAGGTGGACTATACATTCTAAAAGTCATAAAATTTTATTACACTAACTCTACATTACAGACTAAAGTATCACACATCTATGACACTCGAGCCCAAACAATTGACAATCTTAATGTTCCCAATACAAAATTCACTTTACAACAAAGATCTATTAGATATATTGGCCCGAAACTCTTCAATTCCGTACCGATAGAATTAAAACAAATTAATAATTACAACCTATTTTCTGAAAAGATATCTACCTATGTTCTTGAACATGCAAATCGATTAAAAGACGCATTAATTATAATCATATAAATTATTGTACATTGTAACCTCAGTAATATTCTCCTATCTCTCTTTCACGTACTGTCCTGGTCTTGTATTACTTAAGTTCCATTCTGTTAAACTAAACTTAGAGCTAAACATGAACAATCTTTCCAGAAAACTTCCGCAGGTACACAACACAATCCCATTAGGGATTATGTGCAAGTGAAATGAATAGTTACACTTATGTATGTAATAGCATATTATATACTGTTATGTAATAGCATATTATATTATTATTATTAGTATTATATTCGCATATAAAGTTAATTGCTTGCTTAATTGAAATGTACATACAGTGAATTTAGAAAAAAATAAATAGGTACTTAAATACTTAAATTGATATACCTACGCTATACATATACAGTGTGTCCCCGGATAGGTGAAACGACTCTTGTGAAAGGTAAAAAATTCTCGATTTAAATGTTCATTTTTTGGGGTTCAGCCCTGCTTGGTTAAAGGCGAATTTCTAACATCATTTCAGTTTTGAAAAATCAAGTATGCCTTGGAAATTTTCGAAAAATCTATTTTTTTGTAAGGTAAAGTACCCTTTAGGTGGCAAATACGACAAAAAGTTATAACGAAAAGTTGTTTATAATCAACATATAGGCCCCTATACCAAATTTAAAAATCCGCGGCCAACTTTGATTTCTCACATTTTCTTTCAAGTTTATTTCCCAAATCAAAGAATTTTATTTTTATTATTATAAAATAAAAAAACTTTGTTAAAAGTATTTGTTTTTCCAATAAAAATCTTTGTTAAAAGTAAAATTCTTTGATTTGGGACCTAAACATAAAAAGAAATTATGAGAGATCAAAGTTGGCTGAGGATTTGAAATTTGGTATAGGGGCCTATGTGTCGATTCTAAACAACTTTTCTTAATAACTTTTTGTCGTATTTGCCACATAAAAGATACTTTACCCCACAGATATAGTAATTTATTATACAAGACGATAAAATTAAATTTTATCCACGAGTGAATCGTTTAACGTTGAGACGAAGTCGAGACGTTAATGATTCAAGAGTGGATAGAAATAACTTTATCGTCGTGTATAATACAATATTTTTTTCTATAGCAAGAACTTTAACAATTTCAAAAGAAAATATACGGTACCCCCCACCCAAGAAAAGCGCCCTTCCGTGCTTTCCAAGAATACTTCGATACTCAGCATCACTCCGTTTCGCTAATACAATGAAATGCTATGAACCAGTTATTTGAAAAAAAAAAAACCAAAAAAAAAACCAAAAAAAAATTTTGTTGCCGACGACTATAGCTCAGAAGTTGATGTTGCCTTCATTTTCGGAGGACCTATCGTATGAAAACGATCCAAGACTTCAGGAAGGTTCCTGGCGACCGGAATCGTGTACACATACGAACATACATCCCCCGCACAGCACGTTTTGGCACCCCCCAATACGGGGGATTGATCTACTGGGCTGGGATCTTCACCAAAAGATCCGCACCGCCGAGACGGAAATTTGATATAGTGGGTTCATTAGTCGGTTGGCTCGAATTTTAGAGATATTTGACTCAGAGTGGTTTTCGATATGAGGGAATTTCAATACTTCGTACACTTCGTTTTGAAGTAACTAATGACAGTCAATCACATTTCAAAATGTCAGTAGCTAGATTGGGTTGCTACGATAATACGAAGCTGTCATATTTAATTTATACAAAAGTTAGAAAGTTAAATTACTTTATCTATCCTTGATGTTAAAGTGCTACTTTATCTACCATTGCTGTTAAAGTAAAACTTGACCTTTTGTTTCGAGTTGATAAAAGCACACTTTAACATGTGCTATAGAAAAAAATAGTTTTTTTTTAAATTTCCAAGGCATACTTGATTTCTCAGAACCGAAATTATGTTGGAAATTTGCCTTTAACCAAGCAGGGCTGAACCCCAAAAAATGAAAATTTAAATCGAGAATTTTTTACCTTTCACAAGAGTCGTTTCACCTATCCGGGGACACACTGTATGTACTTAGTAATTTGTTATTTGCGTGTCAGTGTTTGTGTTTATATTATTTTATTGATATACCCTCTGTAGCACTGTTCATACGTAATACATGCCTTTTGAATATAGCTAAATTATAAAAATTTTCACATCCTTTATCTAATAGACGTGTCCGTCCGGGACGCTGTTTTAGCAGCCAAACCGTAAGAGATAGAGAAAAAAGTTATTAAAGTTATATGTTTGGAATGGTCATGTCAGGTCAGGAACCGAATTTCAGTCTCTAACACTAATTATTATCTTAATTATAATCCTAACTTTTTAGGTTAGATTCTAGGCAAATGTTATCAATGCGAATGCGACTGGTAGTTTGCTACCAACAATGACGTCATATACGTACGTGTGGTGAATACGCGTTCTATTTGTAAAACGGTCTTTCTTGTTTTATTAAATGAGACATTTGTCTCACTGGACTGCTAGTAATCATTAATATACAGCAGAGTCTGCGTTTATAAGCCGAACAAAAAATAGCAAAGAAAACAAAATATCAGTGATAACAAAATGTTAAATAATCTAGAATTAAATGACATAATTCCGCAATCTAAGTATTATACTAGACATCCTACTTTTAAATTCTCTAAAAGAACATACTAACATATCAGGACAGTTTTCACGAGCAATATAAAAATTGAAATTGACAGATAATGTGTACACCGGGGAGTTAATAGCACAATTGGTGTTGCTTCGGGTCATCCGCTGTGGAACCCTCAGGTAAAATTCCGACAATAAATCTGCACAGTAGAGTTGATAATTCATCAATTTAAATAGTGTACGCATGCTGATTAGTTTTCGTCGGGATACTAACGTGTGCAAGTTATCGGAAAAATGTATACATTTATGTTTAAGATGTTTAATAGGTTTATTTTGAATTCGTTCGATTCTTGAAATGTAAATGTTATGCTGGGGGTTCCACACGGATACAGCAAATTCAAGTATACTTCTGACTAATGAATTGTACATTAAAATCATTGTGGTAGAGCTATTAAAGGGGTGGCATGTCCTAATCCTTTATCTAATAGACTTGTCTGTCCGGGACGCTGTTTTGTCTGTCCGGGACGCTGTTTCAGCAGCCAAACCGTAAGAGATAGAGAAAAAATTTATTAAAGTTATATGTTTGAAATGGTCATGTCAGGTCAGGAACCGAATTTCAGTCACGTGACACTTCCGGTTTTTGAGAAATCACGTGATTTCCGTCCGTCCGGGACGCTGTTTCAGCAGCCAAACCGTAAGAGATAGAGAAAAAAGTTATAAAAGTTATATGTTTGTAATGGTCATGTCAGGTGAGGAACCGAATTTCACTCACGTGACACTTTCGGTTTTCGAGAAATCACGTGATTTCCGTCCGTCCGGGACGCTGGTCTGTCCGGGACGCTGTTTCAGCAGCCAAACCGTAAGAGATAGAGAAAAAAGTTATAAAAGTTATATGTTTGGAATGGTCATGTCAGGTGAGGAACCGAATTTCACTCACGTGACACTTCAGGTTTTCGAGAAATCACGTGATTTCCGTCCGTCCGGGACGCTGGTCTGTCCGGGACGCTGTTTCAGCAGCCAAACCGTAAGAGATAGAGAAAAAAGTTATAAAAGTTATATGTTTGTAATGGTCATGTCAGGTGAGAAACCGAATTTTACTCACGTGACACTTCCGGTTTTCGAGAAATCACGTGATTTCCGTCCGTCCGGGACGCTGGTCTGTCCGGGACGCTGTTTCAGCAGCCAAACCGTAAGAGATAGAGAAAAAAGTTATGAAAGTTATATGTTTGGAATGGTCATGTCAGGTGAGGAACCGAATTTCACTCACGTGACACTTCCGGTTTTCGAGAAATCACGTGATTTCCGTCCGTCCGGGACGCTGGTCTGTCCGGGACGCTGTTTCAGCAGCCAAACCGTAAGAGATAGAGAAAAAAGTTATAAAAGTTATATGTTTGTAATGGTCATGTCAGGTGAGAAACCGAATTTTACTCACGTGACACTTCCGGTTTTCGAGAAATCACGTGATTTCCGTCCGTCCGGGACGCTGGTCTGTCCGGGACGCTGTTTCAGCAGCCAAACCGTAAGAGATAGAGAAAAAAGTTATGAAAGTTATATGTTTGGAATGGTCATGTCAGGTCAGGAACCGAATTTTAATCAATTTTAAAATATATTATTGTTTTTATTTAATACGCGTTCTATTTGAAAAACGGTCTTTTTTGTTTTATTAAATGAGACATTTGTCTCACTGGTTGTTAGTTATAAATCCTAATACTCTATAGGTGTAATTGTGTCAATGTGTTTGTCAAATCTCAGCTTGCTATCCAATATACCACCTGAGCGTATTGTTTATATTTGCATTGATAATTAGATAAGTATTATTTATTTCATTGCAATTTCTTGTAAACTGTATGCAATTACACTTATCAGGATTTAGTACTAAGCGGTTGTTGAAGCAATAGATAACAAATCTATTAAGGTCATGTTGCATTTTTGACAATCGCTTACTGTACTGACAGCATAAATTTTCAAATCATCAGCGTATAATACAAATTTTGAATATTGAAAACAGAACTAAATATCGTTTAAAAACAGAATAAAAAGAAAGGTCCTAGATGCGATCCTTGGGGTACTGCAGATGTTATATTAGCAGTTTCCGACACATAACCATTGACTGTTACACACTGGCTCTATTGCTTAAATATTAACTAATCCACCTCAGAAGATCTCCATGTACAGGGTTATTCATTATAAATTACCCACCCCTTATCATCGTTATTATTGCCTATAGAAAAAAAAGTTTTAAATAAAAGTTATGTGGTTATAACTGAATTTTGTTAAAATGCTATCAAAAGTACAGTGGCGTGCATAATTAAGGGAATACAAAAAAGTAATATATTTTTTTAAATGGAACACCCTGTATATTATTAAATTTTTGGAATGATCTTTCTTTCCTGATTTCAAAAATATACCATATGTTACCCTTACCTTAAACCGTTTTTGAGTTATTAAACGTCAAATATCTTAGTTAAACTAGTTAACATTATTAAATATAACAAAGTTTTATTCAGGAAATTTAAATATAAATAAATGATAACTAATTTTTATTATTTCATTAAAGAAATGTCACTTATCAAACAAAATAGTTGCATTTTCATAGCTTACTTTAATAATTCCTATTTACAGTAACTAGTTTAACTAAGATATTCAACGTTTAATAACTCAAAAACGGTATAAGGTAAGGGTAACATATGGTATATTTTTGAAATCAGGAAAAAAAGGTCGTTCCAAAAATTTAATAATATACAGGTTGTTCCATTTAAAAAAATATATTACTTTTTTGTATCCCCTTAATTATGCACGCCACTGTACTTTTGATAGCATTTTAACAAAATTCAGTTATAACCACATAACTTTTATTTAAAACTTTTTTTTCTATAGGCAATAATAACGATGATAAGGGGTGGGTAATTTATAATGAATAACCCTGTACACCGATATCCAGTAATTTTTTAATTAGTAGTGAATGATCCATTTTGTCAAACTCTTTACTGAAATCGGTGTACACAGCATGGACTTCCGAACGTTGATTCATAGATTTATTAATAAAGCTGGTATAAACAAGGTTTGACACAACCAAACTCTGGGAGTAAAAAACATGTTGCTCCAGAATAATATTTTTTTGTAGGTAGGAAATATTACGTTGTATATTAGTTTTTCCAATACTTTATTGAATACACAAAGTTTCTAAATTGGGCGATAGTTATTTATTTTGCTTTTGCTGCCGTATTTATGTACAGGAGTTAGAAGAGCAATTTTCCAAGCAGAAGGACAGCATCCTTCAGAAACAGATTTATTATAGATTATAGTTAACGGCTCAGATCATGATATCGAGCAGTTTTTAATAGATATAGTTGAAATATTAACGGATCCAGCCCCTTTGCTTACATCCAGGCTATTTAGTAGCTACTGAACTTCAGCAATAGTGAATACGTAAGTTCCTAAAAAAATATTATTTATTTTTACACCGTAGAGATTTACAGGTTCCCATTCAGAGTTCGAAGTGTAAACTGAGTTAAAAAATTTAGAGAATATATTAGATATTTCTATACCGCTATTAGCAACAGTGCCATTTAATTGCATACTAGATGGGATACCATTTGATTTATTTTTTTGTTTTACTTAAGACCAAAGCTTTTTGGTATTAGAACAGATTTTAGATTCGGTTGTTTTAATATAAGTTCGAAAGCACAGCTTTACTAAAGCCTTTACGGGTTTCCTAAGTAAACTGAACCTATTATAGTCAACAGGAGATTTATATCTTTTATATTTTTGATGGACTCTAGCTTTCTCCCTCATCAGCTTAATTAGATCGATTGAAAACCAGATAGGAAAACAATATGATCGCTCATTAAACATCGGTACATGTTCTGAAATAACAGACTCCAAAATTAGATAAAATGTATTTACACAGTCCTCAGTGCCAAGCGATTTCAGTTCAACATTCCAGTCGTAAGACAGTAATTTAACATTATAATCAGCTTTGGAGAAATTACGAAAATTTTGAGGAGCCCTAATAAGCGGTTCTGTAACCTTAAATTTCTAAAGGTGGATGGTTTTGATCTACAACAGTAAGGGGGCTTTCGCATTGAATAACCTCTGTGTCTCTGTGGTTAGATAACCAAGGTCTAGAATCCTTGAATTGATATTTTTAACATAATTAAACTGCATAATTTCACTGTTAGATATACAATCCACAAATAAATTAGCATTATTGTCGTGCGTTGAAACTGATTGGAGACCACGCTCATTGACATTCTTAACACAATTTATCTTGCGCAAGTTGAAATCCCCACAAATAAGCATAATATCACTATCTTTTAGGCAATTAGCAATAATTGAAAATTTATCAATGAAATGTGTAAGGCTTACAGTGTTATCTTTCCCTGGAGGTATGTAAACATAACAAATGTAAACTGTTGAATCAATTTTTGAAAATGATGGAATTCCTATCCAGATATCTTCGGATCTGCTACACCATTCATTTTTCACAAAACATTTAATGTATTTTTTACACCAATTAACACACCACCACCATCTGTTTTACTAGAATCTGTATCACACCCATCCCTTCTAAATATTTCGTAACTCAAAACACTAAAAACTGAGCTGTTAAGGAACGATTCAGTAAAACAGATGATATCGTTATTGCAAATAATCGAATTAAGTAAACTGTCATTTGTTTTAGTACGTAGACCTCTTACATTCTGGTAATGGATAGAAAGGTCCATAATTGCAAACGATTAATATGAAATTGTGTTTTTCTATTGTTTTTTTCTAATTTTAATTTAAATTAGAAATATCGCGCTCACTTTGGATAGGAATAACTTTAGATGCATCCGTTTTACGAGCAAAGATTTTACAGCTAGTAACTCAAACATATTTATAGTTCTTTTCACGTGCTACTTCACGAGTTTTTTTTTGTACAGAAGTTTATTCTTAGATCATAAATATTCATTAATGTAAATTTTTCTGTAGGTCGATTCTCAACCTATTTCATCACTAGTTAAACCTCGCTGCTGCAAGAAACTTGTTCTTAAGTTGCCGTGTAGTCACCTTGACGATAATGCTCCGACGAACTCCTTGTTTCGATTGAATTGCTGAACTCTATGGATTGCATCGTTCCTGTTAACAATACAACCGATTTTTTCCCCGATAATCTTGACAATGTCCACTAAGTTTTCATCTTGCCTTTCAGGGACATTTTGAAGTTTTAAATTATTTATTCTGTTCCGTTGTTCAAGATCGTCAAATTTTGATACAAGTGCGGCACCTCAGCTTTGAGAGATGCATTCCACGCTGTTAAAATATAGACTAATTTCATATTCTTTTTTATGGATTTTAGTTCGTTTTCGAATTCAGTGACTTTATCCGAGCAGAACTGAACAGATCTTATGAGAAGTTCAAGTTTAGCATACATTGCCCTTATAGTATCAGTTTTCAAATTGGAGAGTAATTTGGTATTAATTGATTAATAAAATATAAGAATATATGAATACATAATTTTGTAGTGTGGACAGTTCTAAGTAATTTTTATTACTATGTGATAACTGTTTTCGAACTTTATTAGCAGTTGACCTTGTAGAGCAATTACCTTTTAGCCTCCTTATATTCATACAAACAAGTTTCCATTGAATCATTTCTCCAATTGGGCAAACAAAGCTCAAGTTCCAACAAATTTGCATTTTAATTCCATCGCCAAACCTGATTTTAATCATATTTTGTACATTTAAATATCTTATCTCTCCACTTTTAAAAACATATTGGTGGCCAGTTACCGTTCACAAGACGCTATTGTTGTTGCTTCTTTAAGAAGCCTAGAATTGAAGTAAGTTCACATTTTGTGTTAGATGTATTTAATATGCTTTCAAACTCCATGTTGCAATAAATTATTTACAAATAAACAACCGACTGTATTACAGAATTGAGTAAATAAGGAATTTGTGTTGTATGTTCCAATTAATAACCAGTTGAAAATGCCTAGCATAACCAGAATAACCTTTAGACACAATTTAAAATTTTGCTTAAAACATCATATATATCAATAATAATTTTCCGGCTATAATAACCCGTGCACAAGTTTGGTGAAAATCAATAAAGGTGATGTATATAATCCACTTTTAAATGCGCTTGGCAAATGCCGTCTTTAACGTTTTCAGTCAAAAAAGTGTTAACGTTTGAGCAACCTTCATATTCACCCTGTTGGGGATTCTAGAACAATTTTCAGTAGAAACAAGTGCAAAACATGTTTTCAAAAGAAAATATTTCGAGGTTCTTTTCTCAATTAAAGACGTTGATGTTAAAACTTCTCTGTATTTTCGCACTTCAGTTCCCGTCAGCCGCTGTGTTGTTATAATATTATTAATTGTCATAAGATACTGTATAAAAATGAAACATTAGTTCGCTGAAAATAGTATTTATTTAAAATTTACTACGAAATAAAAAAATAAATTCTAAATTACTATACATAGGTATACAGGACATACACATAGAAAGCTTACACAACTGCATTACCAAATTTATATGAAATACATTTTATAAAATCTAAACGTCCAATTTGTTTTGTTTTATATTAATTAATTTTCGTACTTAAAAAAGTTTGATCAACAAGAACTTCTTTTTGTTTTTGACGTTTTTTTTCTATTCGAAATGCGTCACCTATTTCTTCTGGTAATAAATAGGTAAAACAAAAGTTGTAATGTAACCATTTTCCAATTACTGAAGTATTGTCTTAGTATTCTTTTGCCAATCCAACTTGTTGTATTTTCCGATACCTGTATTTCAAAAATAATACAAACGTAAATAATAATTATTACTATATCGTGATTTTTGATGTTACCATGACTGTGCTAGGTGAAATCTGCATACTATAATTTTGGTGTCAGGAAATATTTCTGCGATACTCGAATGAATAGCTTGTTCATAATCAACAATTATGGTTTCAGGGTGTAAACACAAACAAAGTTGGGTACATTTTGAAATCAGCGTTTGAAATAATTGTGTACGCGTATATGTTGATTTCTGCTTGTTTTGTAACAAGCAAAATGCCACTGGATTTAAATTTGGAAAGGCTCACAAGTGTGGTGAACGTTCGGCGTGTTATGAAAATTTGAATACATTCTACCTAATAGAATTAAATGGAATCTGGTAGACTCGCTCATACTGAGTGCCGTATTTTCAATCATGGTTTAAATTGTCGTTCAGAAGAACTTAGTTCATGGGCTGATCTCGGTTCAATGACGTTTCCAATTTTCAATCGAGTTCTGACAATAGTTCACGTGGACGCAGTTTAACCGTAGCCTAGTTCCGAACACGCTTGTGTATCTAATAGGGATGTTCCGAATACTCGTATTCGTATTCGTATTCGCGAGTATTCGCTATATTTTCAATATTTATATTCGTAATCGTATTCGCCAAAATTAACACGAATATTATTCGTATTCGCGAGTATTCGCTATATTTTCAATATTTGTATTCGTAATCGTATTCGCCAAAATTAACACGAATATTGAGTATTTGACATTAAAATTATAGAAATATAGATAAGAATTTTAATAAAAATATAAAACAGGAATTCATACATTAAATAAAACGTTTTTTAAAATATTAACCATTATGTAACATTAAATAAAAAACAAAACTATTTTTCACACTATTTCTAAAATTTGCATCGCGTACAAAAACGATGTTGATGTTGATATTGTTCACTCAAGGTCATTTATTCGTATTCGTATTCGCGAATATTCATAAGAGTATTTGTATTCGGTATTCGTATTCTCGAATACGAATTTTTGTATATTCGGAACATCCCTAGTATCTAATATCCCACATAGTACCTATTTAAAAAAAATTGTGCGTTTGCGTCAACCGCTCACAGATCAGATTTTAGGTGTCGTTAACCCTTCTTTTCTGTTTGCTAATTCAATTAATTTTCTTATTTCTGTTGAGAATGGATACGAATAAGCGAGCACCAAACTTTACTACAGTTGAACTCGAAAGTCGAAACCTAGCAAAAAACTCGTTTTCATCCCACGATGTAAAATTATTTGGCAGTTCTCGAATTTGATGAGTACGTCCTGGTCGATTTAAGTACTCTAATAAATTATTTTCTACATATTCATTTTCGTTATCATCCAATATTGCAAATAAACTCTCCAGATTGTCCATTGTTACTTCCCTCGTCTGGAAGACGCAGAAAGTATTGTAATCGCGAAAAAATCACCTTTCGATATTTCTCCAGATCTTCACGTTTCAGGGTCCCTAGATGACGAAAAACAGGTTTTCTCAATTCCGTCTGTCTATCTGTCTGTCTGTCTGATTTCAGACAAATATACCGTGTGTCCACAGGGTTTCGCACCATGGAATCAGAGCAACGTTAATTTATCCCAAAGATCAACTCTTGCTTTTACAAAAACATCTTAATAACAAACCCTATTATATTTATTTTTAGGATACTGAATTGGTAACTAGCGTTTACATAGTTACTAACGAGTCCGGTAGATAAAATTTACCGGCCTAGACCAGTAGTAGAACTACTACTGGTCTAGGCCGGTAATTTTTATGTAAACGCTAGTTGTTACCAATGCAGTATCCTAAAATAGCTATTTACGTTATTAGACCGGTAGCAACATTTTTATGGCCGCGCCAATACTTTACAGGTCGAGCCCGTAGGGCGAGACCTGTATGTTTGGCAAGGCCATAAAAATGCTACCGGTCGTGTATCGTATAAAATTTTTTAGGATACTGCATTGGTAACTAGCGTTTATACAGTTACAGTCCGGTAAATTTTATCTACCGGACTCGTTTGTAACTATGTAACCGCCAGTTACCACTGCAGTATCCTAAAAAATCTTATACGATACACCACCGGTAGCATTTTTATGGCCTTGCCAAACATAGTAAAGTGTAAAGTATTTGCGCGGCCATAAAAATGTTGCTACCGGTCTAATAACGTAAATAGCTATTTTCTATGGCAATAAACGATTGTGTCCTATTTTGACATATAGTGTCAAATTCTACGTTAGCAGGTTAGGTTTTGCGTCAGTGTTGACACAGACTGACGCAAAACCTAACCTGCTAACCTCGAATTTGTCATAAACTTACAGTGCCACCAACATATTATTCATAAGTTGTATAACTAAGATCATTCAAAAACGTTCGATCATTTCTGAAGGCACTTTATTTGTTACTTGCAAATTCAATTTTAGTGGTCAATGCTTAGCAACCGTTTAACTATAAATTGCCACCGGCAGAGTAGATCCTTAAAAAAACTAGCATCACTCCAGCGCCATGGTGCGTAATCTCGTGGACGCACGGTATACAGGGTAAGCACCTTAAAAAATTAAGTTTTGTTTATTTTTGCTTTAACTTTGAAATAGATGGAAGTAATAATGTTCACATAGGTCAGGAGTTACACTTGCCCAAAATAGGACTCAACAGATACAGAATAATGTCACAAAAGCGTCGAAACGTTTCAACAGTAAGACCTTCCCGTTAAATAGAGGCGCGCGCCGCACTCATTTCAATAAGGGAGGATGGCGCAGTACGTCTCATCGATGCGGTTACGATCGCTACGCAGATACGGCTGGAGTTCAAACCCCAGTGGAATATGGTTTTTTTAATTTGCAAATTCATCTAATTCGAACCAAGGAAGTTCCGTGTAAACCCCTTTACAGATTTTTATGTTTAAACTTCAGATTCAAACGCGCTCAATAACCAAAGCAAAATATCATACGATGGATTTGGCAGGTACGGAGTTATTCAAATGTCGCTGAACCGAGTTGAACCAACCTTCTGGGCTGTTGAACTTGAACGCCGGCGCCGTTCAAACCCAGTTTACCGGTTGAACCAGTATTGAAAAACGGCACAATATGTGTCAACTGGGTTTAAACTCTGAACTGAGTCTAACCATGGTTGAAAAACCGGTCCTTAGTCGTTTGGACTAGTGTAATTCAGTGTACTACAACATTTTATCTGCAACCATGAAGAATACACGACAGGTTTTACAGAACTGTTGTCTCCGATTTTCATTTATTGTCCATTGCAAAAGTTACGTCACGCCGATTTATAAAGAACTAAAAATACTAAAATTAGAGCCAAAGTGCGCACATATGTCTGGTATATTTTTATATAAGATTTTGCAGTACAAGGAAACTTTATATTTATATAACTATTTCAAAAAACGCTCGGTAATGTTACTTTAAGGTATTCAGATCGATGCACAGTGCCTCAGCACAGAACCACTAAACTTGAAAGTTTTTTTGAGTGTACTGGCCCGAAATTTGTAAATAATTATTTAGAAATATTTAATAATCACAATGTTTGCCAATTTAAGAGACCATTAATAGAGTCTTTGTGTAGTGAATTTTTTTGTTAATGTTGTAGATTAATATACTGTCAGGGGAAAGTGAAAAACGGCTACGCTGATCTTTTTCCTTTAAACATGTAAAGTGAAGTTCGGGCACTTCATTCCATGTAGGAACGTGGCCTGAGACAAGGCGAGTCAGGGTCGCCGAAATATCTCTTTCCGAAACCCAGTCATCTGGCACACCGTTAACGGCGTACTGGGTGATGTGGTTAGCATCTCGCCTTCGATTACTGCCTTACTTTCCCTATTTCCACAACTGTGGTTTCGGTACCCAATTTTTAAACCGACTGGGTGAGCCGCCTGCCAGTTACCAGATGTGGGGATTAAATCCCGTAACGTGGCACAGCAGCCTTACGCTCTAACCGCTCGGCCACGCTGTCGTACCCTTTAAACATGTATAGACTAATAATATAATATAATTATAAATTTGGAATTATACTTTTTTTAAATATATATTATTATTACTACTACTATTATTTAGATCTTTCTAGCATTACATAGTTCAATTGGAATAAAGTTTCGCAATAAATAAGAATTTAAAAAACTTTTATACTCGAAACGACTTTTATGTGGTATCGTTGTATTTAGAAAATTTTGTAGAATTGAAAAATGTAATAACTCAGGGTGTTCCATTTAAAAATCAAAGGTTTGTATCATTTTCCTTGAAACCGGTAGTAAAAAAACTATTCGTATGTCAGGAAGTGAAGTCTGTTAAGTACATACAATGCACCAAGTTCCAAAATTGTGTTTTTAAAAGTTTAAAGTGTGGTGTATAATGATCGTGTTATACCAGGTATATAGGTATTTACATAAGGTGGTTTTTAAATATTCAGGATAGGAAGTATAGTTAAAGTCATCTTAGTATTTAAAACATCCGTAAAAATATAACTATACTTGAGCCGCCGAACAGATAGAGTGGAGCAGGCAACCCAAATAATATATTACAAAAGTCACTCGATACCATTTTAATTACAATTACTAAATGGATCAACGATGGGGACCCTTATAACTAGAACTAATTTCAATTGACATTAAACAACTTCTTGAGGTTATCATGCAAATATCAAGAGGTTAACAGGTTAGGTTTTGCGTCAGTTTGGGTCAAAACTGACGCAAAACCTAACCTACTAACATTGAATTTGACATAGACTTACAGTGCCACCAACACATTATTCATACGTTTGAATTTCCGCAGCCCACTGAGGATCAGTTTTTGTTTTATCTCTTGATATTTGCATGACAACCTCAAAAAGTTATTTAATGTCAATTGAAATTAGGTCTAATTATAAGGGTCGCCATTTCTGATCCTTTTAGTAATTTTAATTAACATATTATTGAGTGACTTTTCAAATATGTTATTTGGGTTGCCTGCTCTACTCTATCTGTTCGGCGGCCCAAGTATAGAAATGCTTCTTTGAATACTCGTATTATCTGTCACTTTTTTAAGTGCTACAAAAGCAGCCATGCAAGTTACGAGGCACTAGTACGTATTGAAAAAGAAAGCGTTGAAATGTTGATTGTTAACTTGAAGGCGCATTTTCCTATATCTGACTACTGTCAAACACTCGAAAAAATAAATGCAATTTCGCAATTCCCAAGTTTTAAACCATTAAGATCTTGTAAAAATCCACTCAGTCTGTATTGTGTTATCGATTCCGAAGACCTACAGGTTTTTCGATGTAGTTTTTAATTTTGACGATTGATTGTCATTTAGTGATCATAAGGAGGAACAATTTATTTACAACAAAGTTTACTTGCAGATCATAGTTATCAAAAGCTAAGAAATCTCACGGAATGTCCAAAACAACACGGAAAACTCGACGAGATCGCATTTCTGTAGATATCTACAGCAGAACAGGAGATAAATCGGAGGACGAGGTTAGTCACGAACTTAATCAAACTTTGCAACCAAGAATATTTTTCTTTTAGATGTTGCTCCAACCATATAAACATTTGGCGCAAAATCTGAAGGCGCAAAACATCGCGGTGGTAATTAATGCGTATAATTCTTGGTTCAACCTTCCTAAAGAAAAATTGACCGCAATAGAAGATATTGTGCCACCATTTTACAACGCTGGTTTTTTGTAATTGATTTGTTTAAAGCACTCTGGATACTACGAACTAATTTTTTTCAGATTTGATGACATAGAGGATCGTTCTATCATAAGAAGAGGGAGCCCAGTTGCACACAGTATTTATGGAGCTCCTAGTACTCTTGTTGCAGGTCACTACGCCATGAATATCGGTTTCGACAAAACATTGGACTTCATCGAAGCTGCGGTAACTAAGTTCTAGAAAAGTTGCTGTTAAGGATTTATTGGGGCTTGCTTTCAGAAAGCTTTTTTACATTGTACCGCATGGGTCCATTGTTTTGTTACTTACGTCTATTCTCAGGAATAGCTCCCCGCCATCCTCTTTTAAACATCCGGGTGTTAATACTGAGAAATTTCTTCAACCTAAAAGCTTATGGTGGTGCTTGATTAGAGATCAAATGAACTAAAGAACCGAAGACCGTGATTCGATTTACGACTAATCTGGATTTGCACGCGATGTTTTAAATTTTATTCAAAGCAACCACACAATCTAGTTTCACCGGTACTAGTTACATCTGATGTGTAGTTTCTTTCTACTTGCAGTACCCAATTGAAATATATTCCGTCATTAAGAATTTTCCATCAGATATAATATGAAATACCTCCAAATTGAAAGACCTTCAACGTAATTTACTTCCGATATTTACATTTCACGCAAACAACCCAACTACATACTTTGCTGCCAATATGAATCAAATACAAGTTTTTGCAATACAAGTATCTATACCGTCCGCCAGTGTCAAGCAATTTTCTGCAGGTTGGTTATTCTTGAACTCCAGTAAAAAAAAGTTACTTCTGATTTAAAATTTTTAATTTAAATGTAGGTAATATTTGTTGTCTTTGAAAAACGTGAAGCAAAATATTTAAAAAGCAGCATGAAGACACCTATTTTAAACCACTTCCATACCGTAGTGTAGCTGCGAAGTAATTACACCTAATAATTTTTGAATAACTTGAAGCTTTAGATCGGGAATAACGATTACAGGTTTTTAAGTCTAAATCAATCTTCTCTGTTATATTTCTATTTTTATAGCTTCAAGCATTGTTCATGGATGATAATAAAGTGTTCTTGAGGTTAGAAAAATAAATACATCATTAGAACAGTCGTAGCTGAGCACATTTGTAAAAACGGACACATTTTAAACCTTGCAAACTACACAAGCAGAGAAAAAATTACATTTAGTAAAACTTGGGTTCCTAGCATTCAGGATTTAGAGCATCGCAACTACAGTTCCTCAGTAAGTCACGCGCCGTCCACCACTAGAAATTATTTCCTGGACAAACCGCTGAAAAGGGATGTATTTGTGACAAACACCGGAAATGTCATGTAGTAGTATAAATTCAAACGTGTGCTATATTGTTTTGCGAGTGATATATTTTTTTCGTATGCGATATATTGTATCGAAAGAGAATGAAAAGCTGTAGTTTTACTTTTGAAACGCAGATTTATAACTATTTTTATTAATTTTGTACAGAAATATAGTACAGAAACAGCTCGTGAAGTTGCCGCAGTATTCTTAGAGACGTTCAGAGGCCAAGGGCAGGAAATGTACTGGAAAGAAAATTTTATTTGTCCAACCGAAGAAGAATATCTTCAAATGTGCGGGCTGAGTAAGAAGCTACTTTAACTAGCAAATAACGATAACTTGATGGGATTTTTTCTGTAGAATCGAATGGTGCGTTTAATCTACTCACTGCTTTGATGTCCGCATGCAGTGGAAGGAAAGACGAATTTTCAAAATTTAATAACCTCTTAGGTGAGGGCTTTCAAGTTGTAAACGACTACGAAAACTTTACTTCTAAGAATGTAAGTTTAGCCATAGTACAGGAACTTTAGACGAAAAATGGTCTCATCTTCGGAAAAATTTATAGTGAGCTATAAATTGGTGTACACGTACCTTTCAGCTCCACAAGCAATCTGTAAAAAGTCCGAAAGTTTTCGGTGTATGCATAACTTTTGACAGCGGAAAACGGCCCAAAAAAGGACCCTTTTTCGGTTTTTGCCAATATCTTCGTTCCCATCGATCCTACGGCTATGAAGTGTACTTATAAAAAAGAAATAACGGGAAATTCTCTACAAAAAAGGTGTTATAAAGTTTATCGATAGAACTAGTCATTTCCACGGAACAAGGCGTAAAACATTAGATTAAGTTTTGTGGTTGGGTGCCGATGCGTGGTGCAAATAGCAGCTGCGTCTTTGTGTGGTGTAAAACCACTTTTACGACACTGCGCCGGCACATACAAATATTAAGTAAAAGCTAAACGGCCGGCGCGGACTATATTTCACATAAGCGGGACGAACACTTACCTAGGGCCGCTGCCCAGCCCGTAACAAGATATGCCGACTAAACATCAGTGGAGCGAGGGAGGGTCCTATACGAGATTACCTCCGGGCAACTGCCAAAGGGGCAGTAAACATTGATAAAATTCAATAGGGCGCCACCCGGTTCCATCGAAGTAAACGAAAATGCAAAGATCCCAGAGTAAAACCGGAAAATCAAATGAGCCTACCTTCTAACTTATCACCCTGGCGAAATCCAAAGCTCAACGGGAATGGAACATAGAAATGCACAGCCTCATGACACTGCAGCAGCAAGCGTCGCCAACTTACCTGTAACGCTCAAACACTTAGGCTTGGCCTTACATTTACCTTTACACAGTAACCTGAAAGTGGGCATGATTATTAATAGTAATTACAAACGCTACCTGAATGGGTCAGCCGAGCGATGGTGTCACGGCGGCTAGCGGGCTCACCAAATGCGACGAACGTACTGCGGAGGTGTGGGAGTCGAGCGACCCCTGACGGTAATTCATCAACGTGACAAGATCTGAATTAAGTCCCCCTCGGGACAATCGAAACGGACGAGACCGAAGGCTTGTCCAGCTTTGCAATATGGCGGTCATACGAACAACCCAGGGCACCACATGCTCACTCAACAAGAAAACCACACCACCTCTCGCTTTAGCGGTCCGTCGAGAAGTCCGTCAAAACCACACAAAGCCAAAACTCGCCTTTTCGGGTCAAACACAACAAACGGGACCAAGCTGTAACAGTACAAACACAAGACGCCGTGCCCTAAGGCACGGCGGCTACCAAGAGCCAACGCTCGCAGACGCGTTTATGAAGACGGCCGGTGACTGACTAATCCCAAAACAGACGCCACACGAGTTTCGCGCTAGACGCGCATTATCGCGCCAAAAGCTGTAGCCATTCCAATCGCAGTTTGCCCCGCGTG
This sequence comes from Agriotes lineatus, assembly GCA_940337035.1. NCBI lineage: Eukaryota > Metazoa > Arthropoda > Insecta > Coleoptera > Elateridae > Agriotes > Agriotes lineatus. The sequence goes on along the minus strand of CALNHX010005352.1, from coordinate 79,375 downwards.
ACAACGGCGACGCAAGCCGCGGACGAGGGAGAGCGATTAAAGTTTAAATTATTTAAGGAAGATATCTCGCTCGCTCCCATGGGCTATGTTTTGAAATTGATGTAAACGGAACGAAACAAAATGCAGTTGCAACTATGACGGCATGGAGACCAGAGCGAACCTACTACAGAGAGTTGCGTAAAAAATGTAAAAATTAGAAGATAACGCACAGAAAACTATATTTTGATCATTACATGCACTAAAATATCCATACAAAATTTTTACCGGAGCTTCAATGGCCGACTACCTAAAAACTATTAGTGTTATCGATAAACTTTATATTACCTTTTTTGTAGAGAATTTTTCGATATTTCTTTTTTATAAGTACATTTCATAACCGTAGGATCGATGGGAACGAAGATATTGGCAAAAAACCGAAAAAATGTACTTTTTTGGGCCGTTTTTCAGCTGTCAAAAGTTATGCAGACACCGGAATCTTTGGGACTTTTCACAGATTGTTTGGGGAGCTGAAAGATACGTGTACACCAATTTATAGCTCACTATAAATTTTTCCGAAGTGAAATGCTAAACTTCCTGGACTATTAGTTTATTGCATATAGCTTGTTGGTTTTATACTTTGAAGAAAACTATACTCCATTCACTATAGTCCCGGATTGTCAATGTCAAAATCCAATTAAAAACAATCCTTTATATCATGGTTAATACCTTTAAGTCAAGCTATGGGTAACTAGAAACAATTAATTAGGTTACTAATGTCAAAACTATAAATTATAGGTTATGGTTAAATCAAAATATTTTTTATTTCGAGCTGACTTAAGCAAAAGTAAATAAAAGTTGCCAGGTAACAAAAACGCAAATTTTAAAAATTACGCTTTTACGTTGTCCAACCTAGTAGTAACAAAAAAACAAATAGAAATTCAACAGTGCTACCATAAAACGTCATTTTTGTCAATCCGGGACTATAGTGAACAGAGTATACTCAAATTTCAAAAACCAAAAAATTATGACAATATTAAATAATTTAAAACTTTGTTTGTGATTGCGGTTTTCTCACAATTTTTATTGTGTTTGGTATTGCAGTCTTTCAAAAGGAAAACATTTTGCGATGACATTACTGAAGGAAAATTCAGCTTGCCTATTATTCATGCTATTCGGAGTCATCCAGAGGATCATCAGATTATTGGTATCCTTTCAAGCTTTAAGTTGTAATGCTGAACATTAAATTTCTTAACGACTAACAGATATTCTTCGCCTACGTACGTCTGATTATAAACTTAAACAGCACTGCCTGTCCCTTATCCAGAAATTTGGTGGTTTGGAATACACCAGGAAGAAGATTGCGCAGATTCGGGAAGAAGTAGTACAAGAAGCGAATCGGTTTGGAAAAAATCCAGAGATGGATATTTTGATTACATTCGCTCTTGGCAAGAAGGAGTAACCTTCAAGAGTTCGTGTGCTACTTCGATAAATGCAAATTGAATATTTTTAGATCGATTCCCAGTTTTAAAAATTGTTATTGTTATTCAGGTAATACATTATATAGAAATCTAGTAGTACAGAGCAATCGATTTTGGAATTTTTTTTATGTAAATTTTGCAGGTTAGGTATATCTACAGATATGGTGCTGGGTACGGTGTTTATTTATATATTTGAGAACATAAATGTGTTTTTGTACAGCAGTCAAACTTTTTCCATCGTTACCAGATTACTGTAATTTAACTATTACGAATAAAATTATATATGTGCTCTAGATTGACTTATTTCTATAATAGCTATATGTGATATAAGGGCAAACAGGATACCATTTTCCGTGGGAGAGGTTTATTTCACAGCCGAACACGAAAGAAATGAAGCAAGCAAGTGAAAAAACATACTTTCTTGCCGAGTTTCGCATGCAATTTCTTCGTCGGCTTGAAATTAATCAAAAATGTAATCTAACATTTGAGGGTTGCAACTAAATACATGGGTATCCAGGTTTTCAAAGATATATGTAATGAAAAATAGCCAAACATTTAATTGCAGAATGAAAACGTAATTACAGACATAACTATACTTGCCGCTGCAAACAAATACTTAAAGTAGGATAGGCAACCCAAATTATCAATTAGAATACCTGGATTAGTATTTTAATAATAATTAACATAAAATCAGAGATACGAGTAATTCTGAAAAAAAAATATTTTCTGTTTTCACATTTTCCGGCGTCAAGTACTCTTAGTAATTTGTGATTTGTTACTTTGTTTATTCGTTTTAGTTTGCTGTTCATATTGTCCGTTAACGTCCCATATGCCGCCCCCTCTGGGTTTTGGGTTAGGTGGTTAGGGAAGTTAAGTGATTTGAATAATTGAGTAACACTAAATAGGGAAGCATATTTAATATAAACCAAACACTTTTATTTATTATTTATTGCATAAATTGGTAACATAGAAATATTAATTGCGATATTGAAAGTAATATTTGGTACTCTTCAACTGCCAAAACTATTTTTTGTTAATTTTTCTATGGCAAATTCGTTTGTAGCAACGTTCTTATATATAAACGAGTGTTGTGATTGCTTAAATGCCAGCCTGTCTGTCTGAGTGTGGTACATTTTCATCGACACCGATCAGGAGCAGTTCGTCTGCCATCAGTCATGTCGTCACCGTATCTTTCACAATGCATGCAACGATAAGCAAGTATGTCAGGCAGCGGAATTTAGCTGAGAGTGTAAGAGGTACGAATATAGTGACGCGGAGAGCAAATAGTAGAGCAAAGCAAAGAAATCAAACTTGTTACAACAGGTTGAAGTACCCATACTGGCACGTTCATAAGCAATGTACCACAGGCCTCATTAAATCCATAAAAACAAGAAATAAAATGCACAAATTAATGAAAAATCAACCATTCAACACAAGATTGAAAGATAGGTATTTGAATTATCGTAAGAAATTGAGTGACCTTCTAGCAATTACTAAAAGTAATTACTATGAAAGAAAGTTTCGTGAAAATAGATTGAACATGAAAAAACAATGGGAAACTATAAATGAAGCGACCAACATAAAATCAAACAAAACCAGCATAGAAAGGGTAATAGGGGAAGACGGACTGGAACTAACTGACAGTGCAAAAATTGCCGACACCATGAACAATTATTTTTCCACTGTTTCGAATGTGTCATTAGACAACGGCAAATACCAAAATGCTCAACCGTTCCCCCTTAAAAATTCCTTGTGCACATCTGCATGGATACCACTTCAAGAGGCCGAAGTCAAATCGGAAATAGAATCCCTTCAAATGAACAAAAGTTGTGGATTGGATGGTATTGACTGCAAAACTGTAAAGGGAAAATGTTGACACATTTACGGGAGTTCTGACATACTTATTTAATATATCTGTAAGCAGCGGTATTTTTCCTAGTAAATTAAAGAAAGCAGTAGTATCTCCAATCTTCAAGGGTGGAAAGACGAGCGTTTGTGGAAATTATAGACCAGTGGCTTTGCTATCAATAATTTCAAAAGTATTTGAAAAGATCATGTGTAAAAGGCTAGTGCAATTCTTGGACAATCAAAATTATTTTTCTGAAAATCAGTATGGGTTTCGGCAAAACAGAGGTACGGAGTTAGCTCTTATTAAATTCACAAATTTAGTTATAAAATCTATTGACCGAGGAAATAGTGTAACAGGCCTTTTTCTGGATATAAGGAAAGCCTTTGACACTGTGCCATTTGATATACTTATGGAAAAACTAGACGCTGCGGGAATTAGAGGTAATATACATAAGTGGCTCAATTCATTTTTAACAGGCCGTGAACAATGTACCAAAGTAGGAACCTCGTACAGCAATTTTAAGGCGATCTCTTGTGGTGTTCCCCAGGGCTCTGTCTTGGGTCCTATTTTATTTCTTGTTGCGATAAATGATCTTTGCTCAGGTCCATTTAAGGGGAAAATTTTTACATTTGCGGACGATACTGCACTGGTGTATGCAAACCGAGATAGTAATACAAATTACAGTGACATGGTACACGACATAAGCCTATTGCATAAATGGTTTAGTTATAACAGATTGTCTATTAACATTAATAAAACAAAATATATAAATTTTCATCTAAAGCATAAGAAAGTATTTTCTCAAAATCCTAAATTTCATTCATCTTTAATGTGTGAAGAAAATTGCACTTGCCCAGAAATTCAACAAACAAATAAAATTAAATATTTAGGAACCATATTAGAAGAAAATTTGTCTTGGAAACACCATGTTAGTTCACTTTTGCAAAGATTGCAATTTATTAGGTATAGATTTTATTTTGTTAGAAATGTATTTCCCAAATATATCTTGCGGATGATGTACCTAGCCCTAGTTGAACCTTTACTGAATTATGGGATTTCTATCTGGGGAGGAATTTACAACACAACTCTCAATCCGCTGACTGTAATTCAAAAATCTTTCATTAGATGTGTAGCGAGGGTATCGCCACTGACCCACACAGCGCCACTTTTTATCGACCTTAATTTATTAAATTTAAAAAGTTTATATTGCACCACAGTGTGTAAAATATTTTTCTTTAAGAGTAATTTTTTTCAGTTTCAAACATACTCCAGTTCGCGATCAAAACTGGAAATTTATAAAGTTCCATTCTTTTACAAAACATACTCGCAGAGATCTTTTAGCTACTTGGCGCCTAACATTTATAATAACATTCCAAGAGAAGTAAAACAAAGTAGACCTTATATGTTTACAAAAAAATTGAAAAAGTATTTCATAAACCACCCTGAAATATCAGAACATCTGCTCAGGAGAATTCAGTACTGCTTTTTTTTCAATGTGAATTATAATTAATTTATCTACAACAGTGTGTAAAATTGCCTATTAGTTGGCAGTTTTAAGTTTGTAAAACGACTGCTTAATAACATGTTTTCATTAGTTTACGTCGTCAGTAGTTACGTGTTTAAAATATTTCATTAGGCACGTTATCAGTAGCAACGTGTTTTAAAATTTTTAAAACACCCAAAATTACGACCGGTTGCTGGTAATCCTAAGTTACATTAAAAAATATTTTTTATATTTACTGTGTTTTCTAGATTCTATCGTAGATAAAATATTGTACGATACACATGCGTAAAGCATTTTTAGTCACGAGTGGGGTAGAGTTAAAACGCGAGTGAGCGAATGTTTTAAGCCCCGCGAGTGACTAAAGATGCTTTACGCACTTGTATCGTAAATTACTATTATGTAACTAGAGTAGATATGGTTCATGTTTATGCATGTTTTTTTTGTTTGCATTTCGTGTCATGTCATTTGCTTAATTTTGATTATATTACATTAATAAAATAGTTATTGTAGATAATTTTGCGCTTGATCTAGCCAATAATATCACTGTAAATTACAAAACACCGATTCTACGCACAGCTTTGGGCTATGTAGAACGGTTTATTTATTAAAAAAAAAGTGAATTTAAATTTAATTTTAATGTAATAATAATTATTACAAGACAGTAAAGCTACGAACTCAGTCAAGTTTGATTTTCTCTCCTTTGTTCTTTTACATTAACATCTAAAACTGGCATGAATATCCAAATTTTGATAAGTTAAGTGTTCATTAGGAGAGAAAGACGAAAAATACCACAACAGATAAATTATTATAAAGATAATTTCTAGGAAGGGTGAGCATCTTCATTTGCCATTAGCCTTTGTAGCTAAGTGTATCTGAGCATAATAACATAATAGATACTAAGTCGTAGCGAGAAAACGAAATCTGATTTATCTTCAATAATACACGGCGGAAATACTCGTAAGTCTTCAATGTTTTAGTAATGTGTGGCACACCCTACATATTCAACAGAAATTAATACAATATATTTTATGAAGTTCAATTAACAAATTCCTTATCCAAATTTTTTCAGCTGGCATATAGAATGTCTAATTTCTTAAAATTAGAAAATCAAGCAGCGGAATTTAACCAGAGCGTAAATAAAAATTCTATGGATGGTTTCGAAATTTCTTATATAAGTAATGAAATTCACCTAAGTCATGTCGCTATTTTACTTATTTCATCGACGTTACATGTTCTTTAAGTGGCACGGATTATGTTACGTGATATGTTGGGTAAATGCTTACGAAGTAGTTCCCAGCCCCAGCTTCAAGCTTCTTAGAATATTTAGTGATAAGAAATGTTATATAAGCATGTGCACACTGTACTTAGGCAGTTCTTATGTCAGTTAGCATCTAGTAGACACATTGTAAACTGAATTTTGTAACTCCGTAACTTGAATAAATTAATTTTTTTGATTTGACAAGTTTCGTAAATTATAATTGGCGCAGTCGGTAGGATGGTCAAAAATTAAAGACAAAAATCGCTTCAATTTTGTGTTTCAACACTTAATTGGCCATCCGAACAACGAACCAAGAAGACATCTGTAATTCGAAGAGGGGAACCAGAATCGTCCACATTCGAGAGCCAGAGCCTTCATTCAACAATCCAGGACTCAACAGGCCCAAAATCGCCCAGAGAGCCCTACAACGCAGGACCAGCCCTCCAAACATCGAGTACGCTGAGCCCGCACGAGGTGACAACGCCCGGACTAGCATCGCTGGGTCCAGTCACGTACTCAAGGAACATGAGTACAATTACAACGATATTAATGTAAGATAAATTTTATTAGCAAGTGCAAAAGTGGCTTTATTTTGCTAGATATAACCGCTCATTTTGGAGCAAAGTTGTTAAAATAATCATTTTACTTTTAAGCATCTAATAACCGAATTCAATTGATTTATCAACACATTCTCAGGAGAATTGTTGTTAATAATTGTGTTCGTTATTAGCCATTGCAACTCTTAAACAAATTCAGGTGCAGTTAGCTGTAAGCCAGATCAGTAAGCGTTACTGATAGAGTAACTTAATCTCTTACTGTGCTAGCACTGCATGCGTAGGATTTCTAAAATAAATTACAAGCCCCGCTTTAAAGCAAGTGCATTGGTTTCCTAAACGGGAGTAAATACACCATTCACTTGTTGCGAAGCAATAAAACGACGTTTAATTTTAAGACAGAATTGTTAAACGTTAGGTAGCAAATAAGCAAATTATTCGCGAACAAATTAAAACTTTATGCAAGGAAACGACGAGCTTGTCCAGCTTTTAGAAAATTTAAATATTCAAGAAGTACCTCCCGCAGTACCAGTAAATATGGCACAAGCATTTCATTTGGAGTATCTCAAGACAGTACCAGAATTTGATGGCACTTCTTACAAACTATCGGAGTACGTGAGAGCCGCCGAAGTTATACTGACGCATTTCTTTCCTGAAGGACAAGGAGACGCTTTTCTACAAACATTATTATTATCTGCACTGCGAACAAAACTAACAGGCAGAGCATTGTTAATTACAAGCGGACGTGAAATACCAACCTGGGCAGCATTAAAAACGCTATTACAACAATCGTTTGAGGACCAGAGATCTGAGGATTCATTGCTAAGGGATCTCATGCTATTAAAGCAGAAAAACGAAACAGCGCAGGAGTATTTTGAAAAATGCCAGCAAGTTAAAAGTCTATTGTATTCCAACGTGCAATTAAACGAACCAGCCGCAGCAGTTCGAGCAACGAAAAGAACGCTTTACGACAGTTTAACACTAAAAGCATTTTTAACCGGACTCAAGGAGTCTATGGGAAGTTTCTTACGAGCCAGAGGACCAACTACTCTTGACATCGCAATTAAATATTTAATAGAAGAGGAAAATGTAATTACAACAAAAATCGAGACTCATCAGAACAATATAAAAAACAAATTAAAAAACCATTTCCACCGTATAATTAAGCTAAGCAATCCGAGCCAGGCATGGCAACCAGCACCAAGAAATTTTAAACCAATTTCCCAGTTACACACATCAAATGCCACAACCTATACAAAGAAATAATTTTCCAATTCATTCGAGACCGCAACAGCAGCAGCAGCCTCAACAACGAAATGTATTTGCACCAGAAACACAGAAGTTAGGCATCTACCAAAACCAACACCAATGGACACTAGTTCGAGTAACACCAGAAGAACAATACAACCACCAAATGGATTTATTCCTTCAGCACGGAATTCGTTTACACCTAGAGCTACATCATACATTAGGCAGTCCAACCAACCTAGAAACTTTATTTCGGAGGAGTTACACTTTCAAGAGGACCCCGAGGAAGAGGACAGCATTCAGGAGTGTTATTACGAAGAGGAACAAGAAGAGGATAATTACTACGAAGAACAGGATTTTACTTTACCTGCCCAGAACAACGACGACACGTAGAGCAACCAATAAATGATCAATCACCAGTAGAAATCATAGAAGTTAACAACCAAAATTCAACGTTACCATGTATTTACATTCCACAACTCAAATCAAACTTTTTAATCGACACCGGAGCATCTAGAACTCTTATCAAACCAGAAGTAGCATATAAATATTTCCCGGAGTTAATTGTAGAAGAACCGTTCCAAATTCAGACAGCACACCAAATTTCATCTCATCAAGAAACTGCAACTATTCAATACCATCAATATTTAAAGTGCCGTTAACTCATAAATTTTATCTATTTAATTTCGACAATAAATACGACGGACTCATTGGAATAGATTTGCTAAAGAAATTAAAAGCAACAATAAATTTTGAAGAAAGCCTTTTGAAAACATCACAGACCCACATCCGATTATATCCAATGGAAATAATCAATCAAGATTTGAATCATAAAATTACAATACCAGCGAGATCAGAATGTTTTGTAAAATTACCTGTAAATAGGAACATTCATGAGGGAATAATTGAACATACAAAATTAAACAAATATTTAGAAATTCCGACTTCATATGTCACAGTGCAAAATTATTTTGCAACTACATCGGTAATCAATACTAGTGATCAAGAAATAACACACACCATAACGAACCCTATACCTATCGAAATCGTGGAAGAAAATAATGACACCCTATCGCTAAATTATCAGGAGTCATCGATCGACCATTCAGCATCACCATGCAATATTAAAAGGATACAAAGAGAAAATTTACAACAACTACGCTTGGAACATTTAAACAGCGAAGAGCTACATTAATAAAAAATCTGTGTGAAGACTTCAAAGATATTTTCTATTGCGACCAAATTCCACTGTCCTTTACAAACCAAATTAAACACGAAATTAGGACAACTGACGAAACACCTATATATACTAAGAATTATCGATATCCAGAAGTACATAAGAAAGAAGTAAGGCGACAAATTGACAAAATGTTGAAAGATCAAATAATCGAACCATCAACATCACCATGGAGTTCACCTCTTTGGGTTGTTCCAAAAAAAGGTCGATGCATCAGGAAAACAAAAGTGGAGAATAGTTATCGACTACCGAAACTAAACGAAAAAACTATCGACGACAAGTACCCATTGCCTAATATCAATGATTTACTTGACAAATTAGGAAAATGCCAATACTTTACAACACTTGACTTAGCTTCAGGATTCCACCAAATCGAAGTAGAACAAAAGGACATCCCTAAAACCGCATTTAATACAGAAAATGGACATTACCAGTTCAAACGGGTTCCTTTCGGCCTTAAAAATGCGCCGTCATCGTTTCAAAGAGTTATGGACAACATACTACGAGGTATCCAAAACGAAAAATGTTTAGTATACCTGATGACATCATTATTTTTTCGACATCACTCCAAGAACACATTTCCAGATTAAAAGAAGTATTTCTGCGACTACGAAAGACAAATTTTAAATCAATTGGACAAAAGCGAGTTTCTAAAAAGAGAAGTTCAATATTTAGGACACATTATCACTCCCGAAGGTGTGGAACCCAATCCCGATAAGATAAAGGCTATCAAAAACTATCCTATACCAAAAACTCAAAAGGAAATAAAAGGATTCTTAGGACTCCTAGGTTATTATCGGAAATTTATTAAGGATTTTGCAAAATTAACGAAACCACTAACTAAATGTTTGAAAAAAGGAGCAGTAGTTATGTTATCACCGGAATATAAAGAAGCTTTCGAAAAATGTAAAACTATTTTATGCAACAAACCTATACTTCAATACCCAGATTTTGAAAAGGAATTTAATCTAACTACAGACGCATCCAACTTTGCAATTGGAGCCGTACTTTCGCAAGGACCTATAGGCAAGGATTTACCCGTTTCATACGCTTCAAGAACGTTAAACGAATCAGAGGAAAAATATTCAACAATCGAGAAAGAATTATTAGCAATAATTTGGGCAACTAAATATTTCAGACCGTATCTTTATGGACGAAAATTCAAAATAATCACGGATCATAAACCATTACAATGGCTTAATTCATTAAAAGAACCAAATTCTAAACTTGCAAGATGGAGACTTAGACTGGAAGAATTCGACTATGATGTTATTTATAAAAAAGGAAAAAATAACACGAACGCTGATGCTCTATCGCACATAAAATTGAATCCTATTGACACACAATCAATTATCGTTAATTTCGATACCACCATGGAAGACTTATTAAATGAAGTAATAAACGAGACCTCCATTGAACATGTTAGCGAAACACCCTCGAGTTCAAACTAGAAATTCAAGCTGTACCAGAAATATCAGAAGACAATCAATCAATAAATACGATGCATACGCAATTGGAATCAACATCTACCATACCTATTTGTGAAGACGCCTTAGACACGAAACGCAATCAAATAATCTTTACCACTATTCATGGCAAATCACATAAAGCAAAAAGGGAACATAAAGGGAAAAACGAAGTAATAACCGCCTACATAGGAGAAGAAAATATTAGGACCAATATATTTCAATTCCTTAAGGAATATTGTATACCTAACAAAGTTTATTATTGCCTATTTCCCAACGAAGAATTTTATCAAATAACTTGTGAAATTATAACGACCCACTTCAAAAATCAAGAACCGCACTTTTACAAATGCGTAAACAGAGTTATACATGTGATCAACAAAGAAGATCAAAGGGAAATTATAAATAATTATCACGAAGGTAAAACAAATCACCGAGGTATTCAAGCTACCTGTAACGCACTTAAACGTCAATACTATTGGGAAAATATGGAAGACACAGTTACCCGCTATATTAATAACTGTTTAATTTGTAAAAAAGCCAAATACGAAAGGCAACCACATGAAGAACCATTAAACATTACAAGCACGCCAAGCCGCCCATTTGAACATTTACATATAGATACGTTTCAAATTGAGCAAAACGCATTTTTAACAATAATTGATGCATTTTCGGGATTCTGCCAAGCATACTATTTAACATCTAAAAATAGCATAGAAATAGCTGAAAACCTAATCACCTTCATATCTCAATATGGAGCACCTACTAAAATAACCATGGACGGAGGAACAGAACTTGCAAACGAATCAATTAAAAATCTTTTAAATCTACATAAAATTAAAATTCACGTAACGACCCCTTTAAATCATAAATCCAACGGTATGATTGAAAGAGTGCATTCTACTTAATAGAAAACTACAGAATTATAAAAATCCAACATCCAAAGGAGCTACCGAAACAATATGCATTAATAGGATACAATAATACTATCCATTCCCAAACTAAATTTACACCCTTAGAAATAATATACGGACATACAGCCGTCAGAGACCCATTCGATATACACCTTACCGAAAAATATTACGAAGATTATCTTAACGACCATCAGAAAAAGATAACAACATTTTACGGCGTTTTACAACAAAGAATGCAACGTGAAAAGGAAAAGTTAATAACAAAAAGAAACAATAAAAACAACTCTAAGAAAATTACATTTAACATCAATGACAAAGTGCTTATTAAAACCAACGCCAGGAATAAAGCTAGAATTCAATACGATGGACCATATACAATAAGTTCAATCAACGATAAAGGAATAGCTAGGTACTTTATTAGACAAAAATAATAAAAAGAAATCTAGGCATTTAGACGAACTAAGTAAACCCATTGTTACAGAACCACCTGTATCACCGTCATCTCTACCCTCGACAAGCCAGTAATTACGAAAATTGAAAATAATCCCGGTTTATTCCCACATAAACTCGGAAAAGCAAGAAATCAAGTAGACGAATGGACACTAATAAAAAATATCGACTATACTTCAATAATAGAAGAATACAAATGGTTGGAGTTAAACATTCAACGAATGAAGAATGGATTTACAAATTTACCTCACGGACATACATACGATAAAGAACTTCAAAATTACCAAACCCTGCTAAATATAACCTCATCTGAAATAAAACGAAAATTAAATCAACTATTTCTTACACGAAATAAACGAGGCTTAATCGACGGCCTAGGAACAGTATTCAAATTCCTAACTGGAAACTTAGATTCGACTGATGGAGAAAAAATCGAAAAAGCAATTGAAGAACTACGAAAAGGACAGGAATCCCAGAACAAAATTCTAACTGAACAAATATCAATAACGGAACAAATACTCGATAAAGTAAACAAAACTATTAGTACACTGAGAGTTGACCAATACACATTATTATCAAGAATAAAACAATTAGAAGCTCAAATCGAAGAAAACACAATTCACCGAGCGGAGATGTATTCGATAATCAATATGCATACTATATTTTTGCAAATATCAGGAATGATGAACGTAATATTGTACTTACTTAATAATTTGGAAGAAGCAATCACTTTTACCAAACTCGAGATCATGCACCCATCAATAATTGATCCTGAGGACTTAGAAGCAAATTTAATATTTATCAAGAATAAAATACAAGGACAACAATTGCCATTTAAAATCAACCGAGAAAATTTACCTTTATACGAAGACATTATTGCAGTCAAAGCATATCAAATAAAATCCAGAATCGTATTTATTTTGGAAATACCTCTAATAAATCCGGATATCTACGATTACTATCATCTTTACCCATTACCAGTGAAAACCGATCCACATTTCCAAATAATTATACCACAGAAAATGTATTTACTCTACAATGAAAATAATTATATTTCCACGGACGAGTCCTGCAAAAAACTACGCAACGGCGAACACCTATGTAAAATCCAAGAAAAAATCAATTCAGAAGAACCACTTTGCGAAGCTCAACTCATTTCATTTATAAAAAATAATGTATGTAAAACTGAAATATTTACATTAGAGCATTTTAAAACACAGAAAATCGCCCAAGATTCATTGTTACTGATTGCCGATAAAGAATTAATATCCACAATCACTTGTGAAAATAGTAAGCAGAAGATGCCGCTAAATGGAAATTACATTGTACAGATACCACCAAGATGTGAACTAAAACTTGAAAATAGGGTACAATAGGGTACTGAGGACAAATTATTACTCTAATTCCGTAAACGAGATAATTCAGTTGCCGATGATCAACTCAACGCCTACCGAAGAACAACAAATAAATAATAAACTCCCATCGATACATCTGGAGAACATCGATCTAGACGACATATTCACTTTAAAAAGTAAGCTAAAAGACTTGCATAAAAAAGTGTATAAACCAAATTTTGACGGACATTTATATATTAGTAATAGTGTATTTTTCATGTTAATCTTATTTATAGTCGCAATTTTGTTCACTTTATATAAATATAATAAACTGCCTGCATTTTGTAACAGGGATAACGTAAATCAATCAAGCCCAAAACCTGTCGAAATTATTCCTTAGAAATTATGATAAAAATGTAATTTTACCATAATTTCTGTTCTAATGAAGGGAGGGATTATGTTACGTGATATGTTGGGTAAATGCTTACGAAGTAGTTCCCAGCCCCAGCTTCAAGCTTCTTAGAATATTTAGTGATAAGAAATGTTATATAAGCATGTGCACACTGTACTTAGGCAGTTCTTATGTCAGTTAGCATCTAGTAGACACATTGTAAACTGAATTTTGTAACTCCGTAACTTGAATAAATTAATTTTTTTGATTTGACAAGTTTCGTAAATTATAATTCACGCTATTGTATGCAACAATATTTTAGCAAAGAACTATCACATAAGGTACAGTAACTATTAAGACATCTAAAATACCTTCTTTCGTCTTAGATCGAATGGATACATTTTTAATGAACAGATGAATCTTTGCTCGATTCTCTGCTATATTATCTCTCTGTTTTACTCGTTACGCTACTCTTTACTTTCTGCTTCACTCTGTACCGTAAAACTGCGATTTTTTTTGCTGCGAATTAATGTAACCAAGACGTAGGCGGTGAACGGTTACATTTCATAACACATAATTTGCAACATACACAAGTCAAAAATAGCTATTTAAGTAACAAGGAATGTAAGGCCCTATTAACATTTGAGGTAGGCAAGTACAAGCCAAGACGAAGTCGCGGCTTGTTGCTTGCCGAAAATGTTAATAGGTGATACATTCCGAGTTATCTTATTATATTTTTCCCGCTGCTTATCGAAATTTTCCTAGATTTTTGAAAAAATCGTTTGGTTTGTCACCTGTCACCAGTTTTCGTGAGTCGTGTTACCTGTGAGTGTCACATGTCACATAAACACTTGCAATTTATAAACAAAATGTCTAAATCTGCAGCCTGGTTTGCTAATTTTATTAACCTAGGAACCTAATAATAATATTAAGTTCCGTTGTCAAGAAAAAGCAGCACACAAATATAATCACCGACTTACACGTTTTGTTACTAAGGCTGTACTTACATGATCAGCAGCGGGAAAAATGCATTACAAGCAGTCAGCGCTTCTTAACTTACCTAGTAACTATATGCAATTATGCTGACGTTGCTGACTCTATTATTGCAATTTAACTGGATTAACTTACAAACAACTGTTTAACCTTTAGATTTTATGTCATAAATCGGGAATTTTGCTAATCAATAAACTGCTACATTAATAAGTGCCGTTAATGTTCAGAAACATGCCGCTGACTAACACTAGAGAAGGGCCAAGGTTCACTTACCTTCTTTTACCTCGAAAAGGTGAAAGTCAAATTAACAGGCGCCAAATGGTTCCAATTGGCACTTCCCCTAAACATTTTCTGAACTAACAAACCACTAAATATCTCAAGGTTTGAGGCAAAAGAAATGCAACACAAGTGAAACGCAAAGTTTATTATAGATCACATAAGGGCAATCTAGATTCGAATGACAATACGACAAATCAAATATAAATAACATCATGTAATTACTGATATCAACAACTTTTCGGAAACACCTGGTTTTAAAAAGCAGGTCTCTGTTTTTATTAAGTATTAAAGGATGATTTGCTGGCTAACACTATGTGACGAAGGATTAAGGGTCGGCCTTACCTGATGGCGAAAGTTATATTTGGCATTTTGTCGGCTGATAATTATCGGTCTAAGTTGCCTAACCCGTCGGGAAAGGTCGGGGTTCCAGCTAAGCTGCAAAAAAAAACTATCACCTCCCCAAGGTATGAGATAAATCCAGCAAACCAAATAATAGCAAAACCAATTTAAAAAAGGACTGGTTCTATAGTGCAAACATTAGAGTAACAGAATGGACACAAAAATCAACATACAAAGGCGATAATAAATATATATATGCAAACAAACCAATAACTAGCCTAAACACATTAAAAAGAAATGGGCGCTTCATAAGCAAATACAATCGCGCGAGCTGCATAAATACAATTAATTTCGTTTCACTAACATAGGCAGGGATAACTTAATAAAGAGGTGAAGTTGGTTTTAAACAACAGAAAATTAAGTTGAAACTCAAATTTTAAAATTGCCCACTAGGAGATGAAATTAATTAACGGGAAACCCCGTGAAGCGGAGGTTCGCACAAAGCCGACAGCGTCGGAATAATTCCAGCAAATGAATAACTGTGAAAACGCAAGTATAAAATGGGCACACAAATTAGCACGCACCCTGCTAAGCACGGTGCTGGAGGACGCAGCTATGCAAGCGGTAAGCTAACCTCAACCCCGATTGTTAGCTCGAACTGGCATTATGACAATATTCAAAACTTTGAAGGGACGAAATGCCTTCAGATTGTATGGGCGTACAGGGTCTAAGAGATTTCTGCGATAAACTCATTATGCTTATTATAATAGTTCAAGTAGCGGTTTGAATACGCTCCTAACAGTCATAACAAATGATCGCAAATTACTTTTCGCCAAATTAAATTTTGGGCGTTAAGTTACCAAGAGCGGTTCATTAGCCACAACCTAGTGCCGAAACGCGGGTTAATTTCGTATATAACCTAAAAGTAGCGGAAGTTGAACTCGAGCACAAGTGGCCCAAAACCACAGCTAAAACATGTCCTAGGTGTAGGAATCCAGTAGCAACGTAATTGCTATCATACAACAGGGGGTGAGTAAGTTTAAACCTAGCTTTCAACACCACGAAAGGGGCCTTTAAACTATCATGCTAATAAACAGATAGTGCTAAATATGCAGCTACCACAAAATCTATATTAAAATACATAAGGAGACGAATTATGTGAAATGCCCTAATATTATCTATAAAATTAATTTGTTAATACATCTACACACCTCAATTAACCATTTCGTGTGGTCCTCACCGGCTCGGACGACGCGTGCCGAGCTAGGAGCCACAGCGCTTCCGTGGCACACCTGGGGCATCAAGGGCAGCGGAAAGGTTATCGCAGGTGCCTTGCCTTGAAGCCGGGGAACAAGCAGACACGCTGCAGGCAGGAGATGATTCCAAGGAGTATGGCGCAGAGAGATTTCCAATTCCCTTGCGAAATCAAGGGGAAAATTGCGAAATACAGTTTAAAATTCGCTAAAAACGTACAAATTTTAGGTAAGCCCCCCGATAAGGTTATAGGAGCTATCTTAAACTAACCTGAGGTTGATAGGTAGCCAAATGTGGACGTGCATGGGGTAAATCTGGCCCAAATTGTTCCGCCAAGGCGTTAGACGTAAGAATTCGAACAAAACCAGTAATTCAAACGTCAAGAAAGGCATTTGTACTTCCAGATCCTCCATATAACCAAAGGAGTTTAGCTACACCAATTGGCCCTTAATTGAAGCATTACGCCGTGGGGGCACCCAACTGGCTAGCACAAAATTTCAATGGAAAAGAACGAGAGGAACCAACCACATGCCCACTAATTTCAGGTTATCAAAAACTCCCCAAAATGTTTCGCAAGAAGACCCATAAAAACCCCTGAAAAATTGGAGTGTTCTCATAAGATAACAACACTGCAATTGTAGTTTTAAGCTAGAAATTTGTTAATAACAAAAGTACATAGAGTTGCCTACCTAGCCAGGCGAAATTTGTGGGAAATAAATGCGAATAGTAAAATTTTGTTGATTATTAGAAATATTGCCTGCGAAACCACCTATTAATCGTACCGAAATGCTTAAAAATAAAATACATCTGGTTAATTTTCACTGAAGTATGCGAAACTACAAATTATCCGTAACAACTAATTCATGGGGAAACTTGGTTAACATTTTTGGGCTAGAATAACTTGAGAAGGCGTGCTTAAGCTTGTATTCAATCAACCGTTCCAATGTTAAAGCCGTTCACTCAATTTAAATAAAATATAATCTCAGCAACGTGCTACCCTAAGCATCCTAACATTCATATAAGGTCAAGCCCAAAATATCAACAGAACAAGGTTATGCCACAAGTAATTAATATAATACAGAGCATTACTGATAAAAAGACAAGGTGAAGTAAAAGATAACTAAGTTAATCAATTTAACCAAATTTCACTGCTGGGCGATGTTGTACTGGAAAACACGGTAACAGTTTTACTTAGCTCAAAAACCAGAGAGTAGCGCCAAATGGACACTTCTGAATTTCACGCCTGCCCTGAATTTTCTGAACGCCTTACATAGAAGTTTGCGGGGTCGGGAATCTCTCTGCGGGGTCGGGAATCTCTCTTCTGGGAGTTGAGACACACAGCCAAACTAACTTCCAAACGCAGCTTCGGTAGCGTCTGGGAGACGTCTTAAGAATTCGAAATTGCAGAGTTTACCAAAAAATAAAAGGCGAAACGACACCAAAGAATTAAGAACTTGCATTAAACAGCGAAAGCGACCCTACCAGATAGATCTGCTTTTTATCAATTACCAACGAAAATTGCCTCGTCTACCAGCACATGGCGTTTTTGAGGTTAAACTACAAAAACATGTCAGATGAATAAAGGGCAGTGCGGCTGCTCCATCGAATAACACAGTATGTGATAATGAGTAAAATTGTGGGAAACAAGCAAACACTTTAGATCGATGGCCCCACACTCTGCATGCATTCCCAAAGTTAAATCCCGTATATTTGCAGTCTCTATTACCGTATATTTTTTACTGTCTGACCAAAAATCCTGCAACCCTAAAGTTTGATGGTAAAATGTAGGTACTGTGTTTTGAAATCCAATGGGTGGGCGGAAGTAAGGATTAAATTAATTTTCTACACAGTATCTACAAGAACAGTTTTATTATTTTTTTTACGATAGCTACACGATTTTTTTTATCGAAAAGATATGCTGGACAACTTAAACAAATACAAAAACAATAAAAATAACCAAAATTTATGAATTACCGCCCTGCACACCAATAACAAACACTCAGAAATTAAGGTTATGTAGGTACGTTGAGTGAGCATGTCTGCAACAAAACACAGTATCTCGTAGATACTGTGTTATACACAGAATTTTGACAAAAAAGTTTGCTCTAAGTGTTTTTTCTAAAACACAGTAACTACCAGATACTGTGTTTTCTTTGGTTCTTTTGAATATTATAATGACTTGCTGTGTTTTGAATTGGAGAACAGAAAAAAATCATGTAGATACTGTGTTTATGGGTAGCTGTAAATAGGTAACCAGTATATTAGCTCAAATCTGATTAGCTAGAAAGATGCGGGACAACACAGTATCTACATATGAACATTCAGCTCAATTTCACAAAAAATGTTGGATACTGTGTTTTTCGATGGAGCAGCCGAGTGGTTATTTGGTTCCAAACTTCACATAAACGCGTAAAAACATAAAACTATCTCTAAGGCCGAGAAGCTTACAATTCGAATTGACTTATTTCATGACCACCTTTCAGCAAGCGAGAAACGGGAGTGCTCTAAAATTTGCAGCACTCAGATACGCTGCAACAGTTGCATACCTCACAGGCGAAAAGCTCTGTTATTCCGACAATAAATTGATTGCAAAACAATGCAGTTAAATGTGTTTCAGTGTTCACGAACCATGCCAACGGGTCCGAGTCCTTACTGCGCTTCTTATGTGAGACTATATAAGGCCATTGGCACACCATCCTTTTCCATTTCGTCACCTCAAAGAATGATCCTGTTGCTGTCTAAGCCACCCAACAATAAAACATACAGTCCATGATATGCTCCTCCTTGACGATTAGTAAAGAAATAATATACAGTGTCCGCCAAAAAGTCGGCATAATAATAGAAAAAAAAATATTTTTAATTTTTCAAAAAAACTTTTTACGTGAATAAGTGTGCTTGTCTAAAAACCTATTTAGCCCCTATCACATATAACGAGTGATTTTTACTTATTTAGAAAATGGATTTTTTCGAAATTATCAAAATCCGAAAAGTGCTATTTTTCGGAAATTAAGTAAGATTTCAATGAGATTTTTTTAGAGTGTGTTATTTTTAGCTAACTAAACAATCGCAAAGCCAAAAAACCCTAATTTTTTAAACTTTAGCTAAAAATTATTTTTTTTATTTTTTAAATATTTTTCAAACTTTCACATAGCAAGACTTAATATTAAAATTCATTTTTTTTATATGAAGACTTTAAAGGTTTATAATTGGAAAAAATAATATGAAATGTTAATTACTTATTTAGCTTTTTTATTATTTACCAAAAAGTAGCATGTTTGCATAATTTTTACGTTTTTTATGCAAGGCGCTTTTTAGGAGAAATATTTTTCAGTTCTAATTATTATTTAAATGGCCTCAAGAAACTCTAATCTAGCCCTGTTAATGAATGTTTCAAAAATCCTGCAAATGTTCTTTTATAGTTGTCTAATGAGGATATTTTTAGAACATGTAAATTGGATAAAGAAATATCTCATCATTTAGACAACTGTAAAAGAACATTTACAGGTTTTTTGTAACAGTAATTGACTAACACGGCTAAATTAGAGTTTCTAAAAGCCATTTAAATAGATATTAATTAGAACTAAAAAATATTTCTCTTAAAAATCCCCTTGCATAAAAAACGGAAAAAGTATGCAAAGATACTACTTTTCGGTAAATACTAAAAAATCTAAAGAAGTAATTAACATTTTATATTATTTTTTCCAATTATAAATCTTTAGTCTTCACATAAAAAAATTTGAATTTTAATATTAAGTCTTGCTATGTGAAATTTTGAAAAATATTTAGAAAATTAATTTTTAGCTAAAGTTAAAAAAATTAGGGGTTTTTTGGCCTTGCGGTTGTTCAGTTAGCTAAAAAAGACACACTCTAAAAAACCTGTTTTTCGTCATCTAGGAACCCTGAAACGTGAATGATCTGAAGAAATCTCGCAAGGTGATTTTTTCGCGATTATAATACTTCCTTCGTCTTTCAGACGGGGGAAGTAAAAATGATAAACGGCTAATTTGGTTTTTAGAATCAGACAATCATCAAAACGCCTTCAGGCAACGATCATCAACGTATCAGCTGGTCTATCTGGAAACAGAAATACATAAAGCACATTCCAAACGAAACAGCATCTAATATCCACATTCCTGGTCCAGGAAAAGCTTATAACGGAGTTTGGAGACACCCACCATTAAGCAAAATTAACAGCTCATAATAATAACATAATAATAATTAAAATACCGCTCGCGAGTTTTTGATGCATACACAATTAGAACATCGGCAATAAAAACATTAAATAAGCTCCACAGGTAAAAACTCATGAATGGCAGATTTTTTGCTGCGCGTTAGAAACTTAATTAATTTATACGTGCATTCCAGTCTTATTGGCAAAAAAACTGTTCACAAATTCAGTGCGCGTTGTTTATTTTCGACAGGAATTGTTAAGACGGGTTACTGGCCTGTTTCGTTTCTTCGTAAACTAGTTTCCAATTGCTTAATAAAAACAGGTTACTTACTGTTACTACTAGCACGGTTTAATTTCTTAGGAATAAACAGTACGCATATCAAAAATGTATTATAACCGAGAGAAAGACAATACTATTTTGCTATTTGTGTATTTTATGAATAATTCTGCCATATGGTCGAGTCCTTTTATCTTCTGAAGGGCTGTGGAACTGCCTTTTACCTTCAGTCACCACTGTTGTAACTATCTGGAGAATAGAGGTATTCGATCAAATGGTATTATGAATTTGTTTATCAATGCCTTTTTGCGCCACTAGGCATAACATAAATGTTTTTAATTTAACAAAAATAATATAATGAATGCGGGCGTTTTCTTATAATTATTATAATATTTATTTTAAAATTTAACTAGCTCAGTAGAACAGGAATAACTTAATCGATGTTGGGTTGTTACACCTGGGTAATAATTTGATTCAATTGCTATTAGATCCAATTCCAAATTGATTAAATGCTATTCTTCCACAGATGTTTTTAGGCTGAAATAACTTATATATTACTATGGTTTTAAGCCCTATAGATCAACTCTGTTAGCATTTCCAAATTAATGAACATTTCATGAAAGCTCGGAGTGAGATATCTTATTGAAAGAACTGCAAAGTGTTACTGTTTATCTATACATATATAAAGGAAAGTCACAACCCTGACTAATCAACGCAGAGCCGTAACCACTGGTACTACGAAGTTGAGATTTGGGTGAAAGGTTTAATTTGTTACGTAAGGTAGTGCTAAGAAGGGATTTTTTGAAATTCTACCCCTAAGGGGGTGAAAAGAGAAAAAATGCGTTTTTACAAATTCCTCAATATCTCTTACACCCGATGAGATATCGACTTGGTGTTTACTTACAAAGATTTTTAATGCAAATGCCTAGAAACGTATTTCCGGATTTTGCCCTAATCTACCCCTAAAGGTGCAAATAAGGATTCAGGGTGAATTAAAGAAGCCTTCGTACCTCCTATGTTTCTTGAGTTAAAACATTCTTTTTTGGCATATAAATGTATTTTTAAAATATCTAGAAAGGGGTTTAAGGATTTTTTAAAATTTACCCCTAAGGGGGCGAAAGGGGGTAAACTGTGTTTTCACGAATTCCTCAATATCTCTTACACCCGATGAGATATCGACTTGGTGTTTACTTGCAAAGATTTTTAATGCAAATGCCTAGAAACGTATTTCAGGATTTTGCCCTAATGTACCCCTAAAGGTGCAAATATGGATTCGGGTTGAATTAAAGAAGCCTTCGTATCTCCTATGTTTCTTAAGTTAGAACATTCTTTTGTGGCATATAAATGTATTCTTAAAATAGCTAGAAAGGGGTTTAAGAATTTTTTTTAAATTTACCCCTAAGGAGGTAAAAGGGGGTAAACTGTGTTTTCACGAATTCCTCAATATCTCTTAGACCCGATAAGATATAGACTTGGTGTTTGCTTGCATAGGTATCCAAGGCAAATGTCTAACACCATATTTTAGGATTTTGCCCTAATAAACTCTTAAAGGTGTCAATCTGCATTGGGGGTGAACTATAGAACCCATTGTATCTCCTGTGTTTGTTGAGTTAGAGCATTATTTTTTGTCATATAGATGTTTTTTTCAAATCTTTAGAAAGGGGTTGTAGGGTTTTTTTAAATTTCACCCCTAAAGCGATAAAAAGGGAAAACTGAAAAGGGGTAGGGGGTTAAAATTATTAATTTTTTCCCCTCTGTGTTCATTTCAAGATAAAATGGAATGAATGAATTTTTAGAAATTTTACCTCTAAGGGGTGAAAAGGGGTAAACTGTGTTTTCACGAATTTCTCAATATCTCTTAGAATAAAATAGAAGAATTTCTGAAATTCCATCCCCACGTGGTGGAAACGGGTACTTTGCTATTATTTATGAATACAACATTTAATAAGTACATATATTTTTGATTTTATCTCATTGTTACACTAAAACTATATCTTTATCAATCTATACAATTGCATACGCATTTCCATGGGGTACGTGAAGAATAAAAGAGTTAAGGAGAACTTTTTTCGGAAGAATATTGTTTCCTTTTTACCTACAATATTGTTTTGCAACCTTTGTTAGTTTAGCGTATTGAATGAGGGGAACGGGGGACCCCAGAATTCATTTAAGATTTAGAAGAAGAAACAAAAATTTGTAGTCCGTACGAAGAACGGGCATCTTGCTAGTATGTGATGATATTGTTATAGAAACGAGTTGTTGATATATGGAATTACTTGTCACTTGTAAATTTGTCAATAAAATATAGTTTTGTAATAAATAACTTAATCACCAAAAAGTGTAAGTTGAGATCAGTTAGATTTCAAGTTTATTCGCAACATCGTGGTGACTCCGACGTGATCGGTGATTAAGTTGGTGATTACAATGGATGCGTTACAAAGAGCGAGAAGACCTGTCCGTAATGAAGTCAATAAGCTGGTGGTAGAGTTGCAAGAGCTATGTTCTTCAGAACGCGTAGAACCAGAAGACGTGTGTCTTGTCCTACGGTTACTGAATGAAGTCCATAATTCACTGTCAGAGCTGGACCAAAAGATTACGGA
The DNA here is from genome assembly GCA_940337035.1 of Agriotes lineatus. NCBI lineage: Eukaryota > Metazoa > Arthropoda > Insecta > Coleoptera > Elateridae > Agriotes > Agriotes lineatus. Next base: position 55,800 of record CALNHX010005352.1, on the reverse strand, counting down.
ACAGATGGTGACTGACAATGCTAGTGATGACGTACAAGATGTAGAATATGAGTTAATTCACGTTATGAAACGCAAAGTTATGGCTACACGAATGAAGGCGGAAAAGATTTTGGAAAATCCTGAGCCAGTTTTCCTTCCCTCACCAAGCGTTGTCATTGAATCTAATGGTGGAGGAAGAGGTTGTCGTCTGCCAAAACTTGAACTGAAGAAGTTTAGTGGAGACCTGAAGGAATGGCTTGGATATTGGGCTCAATTTGAGAAGATTGATGCAGACCCTACTTTACATGGCAGTGACAAGTTCCAGTACCTGCTGCAATCATTGACACCCGGAACGGATGCCTATGAAATTTCAAGTAGTTATCCTCAGAGCAATGAAAATTATCCTAAGGTGATTGGGGTTTTGAAGAGAAGATATGGTAACGAAGACTTACTTCTGCAAGTGTATATACGTCAATTATTAAAATTAATAATTTCAAATGTCAATTCTAACGTCAAGATTCCTTTTCATATGCTGCACTTGAAATTGGAATCCCATTTGAGAGCATTGAAGACTCTGAAATTAGAAAAGGCAGATCCTGCAACCTGGTTGTTTCCATTAGTGGAGTCAAGTCTTCCGGAAGATATACTGCTTACTTGGCAACGTAGTCCGATGTCTTCCTGTGATAGTAGCAAAGATGAGCCTCCGAGAAGCCGACTGGATCGTCTCATGAGTTTTTTGGAGAAGGAAATGGATATTCAACAAAAAATTAACTTGGCACGTGGAGGATTTGAGGAGCAGAAAAATAAAGAAAATGTTCAGAGAAAATATAAGCCTCCACAACAGACATCCACACTTTCAAGTTGTTATTCAGGAGAACCTTCTACTTGTTTGTTCTGTGATAAAAATCATGAGAGCAAGGACTGCAAGACTGCTAAATATTGGTCGTTGGATAGGAAACGAAGCATTTTGAAGGAGAAAAAATTATGTTTTGCTTGCTTTAGATCAAAACATTTTGCAAGACTTTGTAGAGCAAAGCTGGCATGTATTATCTGCGGAGGAAAACATCATCCTGTAATGTGTTGAAACTTTGAGAATCATGAGATAGAACATAAGCATTCTACTGGAAAACCAAAAGTAATGTCAGTACTAATGACGTCCACTGAAAATATGACTGGCATGGCTAATTAGATCTGTTCCAAGCAAATTGCCCTTCAAACTATTTTCGTCACAATATGTAATGGGGTTAAAAGAAAGGTAGTACGTGCATTTTTGGACAATGAATCTCAAGGCTCATATATCTTAAAGTCAACAGCAGCTGAGTTAGGACTAGAAGTACAGGCAGTGGAAGATGTATCTCATTACCTTTTTGGAGGGATACAGACGGAAGTTGTACGGCATAATAAATACCATCTGAAATTAGAGAACGTCGATGGTAGTTATTCCTGCATCATCAACGTTTGAGACCAGCATAAGATTTGTAATTTTATTCCTCGAATTTCGAACTCAACTTCGAATGTTCTGAAAGAACTGAGGAAAAACAAAATAGAATTATCAGATGTTGGCGAGAGATGTCCTCCTATCGAAATTTTACTTGGAGCTGATGTATACGGAAGAATATTGACTGGAAAAATAAATACTCTTGCTTGTGGTGTTGTCGCAATTGAGATAAGACTAGGCTGGACGCTTTGCGGGAAGTTAAGAGGAGTTCATGAAGACAGTTTATCTATGTGTGTACTGTCAATGGCTTTTTATGACTCTTCCATTTCACAGTTGTGGGATCTGGATGTAATTGGTATTCGCGATGAAACTGATGTGAAGACCATTTATTGATGGGTTGAGCCGGAGGCAGGATGGACGATATGTTATTTCACTTCCTTGGGTTGATGAACACCCTCCTTTACCTACTAATAAAGAAATAGCGATTAAGAGACTTGAGTTGACAACAAGGAAACTCTGCGAAAACAAGTTATTCGAATCTTATTCGACACTTTTTCAAGACTGGAAATCTGAAGGATTTATTGAAGAGGTGTCAGCAGAGATGCCACTGATGCGGGGAAAAGTTCACTATCTTCCACATCGAGCTGTAATAAAGCTAAGCAGTATGACCACTCCTGTACGGCCAGTATTTGATGCTTCCTGTAAAGTTGGAAAAGCTCCGACGTTAAATGATTGTTTGAAGAAAGGGAGAAATTATATTCAGTTGATACCGGAGATTTTGCTCCATTTTAGAGAAAAAAAGATAGGATTCGTTTCAGATATTCGAAAAGCTTTTCAGATGATTGAAGTTAAGGAACAAGACCGTGATTGCATGCGTTTTCTTTGGTGGAAGAATAAATAAAAACAGGAATTAATTGAATATCGCCATGTCCGGGTTATGTTTGGAGCTACATGTAGTCCATTTATATTGGGTGCTGTATTAGAATTCCATTTGAAGGTGAATTCGTCAGATAAGCAATTTGCCGAAAAACTGTTACAAACTCTTTATGTGGATAATTGTGTCTGCTCAGAAGATACAATTGAAAAGTATCAATATTTTCGGAAGAAGTCAATTGCATTATTAAGTGAAGCTAAGATGGACTTACGTTTATGGATGTCAAATATAGATGAGATGGAAGATCCATCAACTCATACTGTATCAGTTCTTGGAGTTCTTTGGGATCGATTAACAGACGAATTATTCGTAAATGTAAAAGATATCTCTATTCCTGAAATAGTCACGAAAAGGACTCTGTTATCTGTCGCCGAAAGGGTATTTGATCCGATTGGAATTGTAAGCCCAGCTATTACTTCTCTTAAAATAATACTGTAGAAAATTTGGATAAATAAAATGAAATGGGACGAACCATTCTCAAAAGATGAAAATAGGTTGTTTTGTACATGGGTAGCTCAACTACAAGATTTAAATCGAATACGCATACCACGGTGGTTCATTCGTGAAGAAACTGATCGTCAACACTGGACTCTGCATGTTTTCACGGATGCAAGTAACGTAGCCTACAGTGCAGTGGTGTTCTTGAGGGTACAACATCCTATTCAGGTATCTATTCAGTTAATAGCGGCAAAATCACGAGTTTCTCCTATGAAGCCAGTCACTATTCCAAGACTGGAATTACTAGGATGTTTAATTGGAGCCAGATTGGCTGCAACTGTAATAAAAACATTGAATATGGATGATCTTCCTATCGTATACTGGTCTGATTCCACTACTGCTTTAGCTTGGATAAGAAGAAGTGAACAGTGGGGTACATACGTGGGTAACCGAGTGTCGGAGATAAGAAAATTGACTGATGTTAATCATTGGCGACACGTTCCAGGGTTTATGAATCCAGCAGACTTTCCCTCAAGAGGATGCTTACCTACACAGCTTGTAGAAAAGAAATGGTGGGAAGGTCCTCAGTGGTTAAAGGATAAACAAGAGAACTGGCCATATCAACAGGAAGAAGTATTCGAGGAGTGTGTTCAAGCTGAAAGAAAAAAGTCTGCTAAAAGCACTGTCATGTTGCTTCTTGACGAGTTGAAGAAAAACTTCACCTTCAGACAATAGATTCGTATTTTAGCATGGTGTCATCGCTTCATCAACAATGTAAGGAAAATTGCACAGAGACGAAGTGGAAAATTAACTGCTGTAGAATTGAAACTAGCTGAGGTGAGTTTCATACGGAGTATTCAACAACAAGCCTTTATTGATAAAAGCCAACTGGCGACTTTAAACACTTACGTGGATTCGAATAATATTATTCGAGTAAAAACGAAGATTATTTTACGAGAAGATTTCGAAAACTTCCGGTACCCTGCAGTGCTTCCTGGAAAGAATGAGAATGTGAAACAATTGATTTTAGATATGCATCGTTGTTATTGTCACGCTGGTGTAGGATTCCTGATGGTGAAATTACGTGAAAAATATTGGATCCTAAAAGCAAGAAAAACAATAAAATCAGTTTTAAACAGTTGCATCAAATGTAAAAGGAATTCCGTAAGATCTGCTATTGCTAATCCATCTCCGCTACCAATTGAACGAGTGCAAGATGCTAATGTGTTTGAAGTTATTGGAGTGGATGTAGCTGGTCCTTTATTCTTGAAAAATAATAAAAAAGTTTGGGTGTTGATCTTCACCTGTGCAGTCTTTCGAGCCGTACGATTAGAAGTTATTTCTTCCCTAAGTACAGTTGCTTTTATAGAAGTTTTGAAGAAGTTCATTCGAATGAATGGTCGTCCAAGGATGATATTTAGTGATAATGGCACTAATTTTCACGGAACAAATAATTTATTTAGGTCGCTGAATTGGAAAACAATACAAGACTTGTCTCAACTGAAACCCATTCAGTGGAAGTTCAATGTGGCTACAGCACCCTGGTGGGGCGGATGGTGGAAGCGACTCATCCGCACTATGAAAGATTTAATGAAAAGAACTATTGGAAAAGCTACTCTTAAAAAATGTGTACTCGAAGACGTTTTATTAATTGTGGAAGAGGTCATGAATGGAAGACCTCTAACCTACGTCACTGAAGATGGTGGTGAGTTAGAGCCTTTAACTCCATCTATGTTTATGAGTTCTCCAAGTGGATTACAATTTCCTGAAGGGTGTGAGTCTGATGCTGACAAAATACGTTATCGGTGGAAATATCTCACTACCTTGAGAAAGGAGCTTCACCAAAGGTTCCGCAATGAATATTTGGCATTGTTGGTTAACCGAGCTAAGGAAAGATCTACTCGTACACTTCAACAAGGTGAACTAGTTTTGGTGGGATCTGATAATGTGAAGCGGTTACATTGGCCACTTGGTCGTATTATAGAATTGATCCCTGGAAAGGATAACATATCACGTGTTGCAAAAGTGAAGACTGAAAACGGTATTGTTACTCGTCCCATCCAACGCCTATTTCCTCTAGAATTGAATTTGGAAGATAGCTGCAATTTGGAAAAATTCTTTAAAGAGGGCATTTTATGTGAAAAAAGTCAAAAAGATGAGTGTAAATAAATAAAATTCTAAGGAATTTTATTGGTGGGAGGATGAAAGAACTGCAAAGTGTTACTGTTTATATGTGATGATATTGTTATAGAAACGAGTTGTTGATATATGGAATTGCTTGTCACTTGTAAATTTGTCAATAAAATATAGTTTATTTCATACTGCATCGTAAAACCCATGTTTAAGTTAATGATTTTAGTCCGGAAAATGAGGCTTTACGGTATCAGGTTCGGTAAAACATTTTACCGGACTCAAATGAAATAAACAGGTCCGGTAAAACATTTTACCGGACTTAAATGAAATAAACAGGTCCGGTAAAATATTTTACCGGACTCAAATGAAATAAATCAATAATCAAACTATTTATCATTTTCAATTGAAAAAAATTTTTTTTGTAGTTTTAAGTAAAAATCTAATAATTGCAGTATGAAATAAAACGCATTACGACATACGTCCGGTAAACTTTTACAGTAGTTACCGGACTTATAACGTAAATTACTATTTGTAATAAATAACTTAATCACCAAAAAGTGTAAGTTGAGATCAGTTAGATTTCAAGTTTATTCGCAACACTTATATAACTGCAAAGCTAACATTTCAATGTGCCAGAATGAATACATACAGTTGTCATGAGATGCCAGTAATTGCAAAATAATAATTAATGAACGCAGTAAGCAAAGCTCATTCGAATAGGGATCCAAATTGGATGTAAATTCGGTTAATTGATTAGGTTTGTACTAAATGTAAAGGCCAAGCCGATTAAAATTTAATAATTACAAGATGGATCGCAAACACAAGAGAATGAAGATTAGAAATCAGGCATATTTTAATAGTGAAATCCAGTCAGGGTTTTATAGGAAAGGTAATTGGAAGATGGATAAGCTTAAGAACATGCAACCGGCAGATAAGAAAGAAGGCATTAAAGCATTTGAAAGAAACCGTAAGAATCAAAAGACAAGGAGTATAGAAATTGCAGAAAATAAAACACATATAAATTTAAAATTGGGAACGAAAATCAAACAGTAAATTCAAAAGAAGCCAATGCAGGATATGTGCGAATTAAATACTTTAGTCAGTGTAGTGACATGTGAACTTTTAAAACGCTAATTAAAAAAACGTGCAGTGAGAAATAGACACGCTAAATTAATATAAATGTAAATAATTATTTTAGATGTGAGATTAGTGTACAAAATCATAGTTTTAAGTAGAATTATTGTTAGAAGTTAATGTTTTGAACCATGTTAATATTGACTCCAACTTGAAATGGAAGGCTCATATTGAGGAATTAGTTAAAGGAATTAGAAATATAAATTTAAAATACTTAAAAATATTTTGAAACCAAGAACAATTAAAAGTGTTTATTATGCTTTAGTTCAGTCTGTGATTCAATATGGCATTATTGGATGAGGTGGGATTTTAAACTGTTATTTACACATTTTACAAAAATTCATATTGAAGATCATTTTCAACAAAGATTATAAATATCCAAGCGAATTATTGTTCACTGAAACAAATATTTTTACTGTTCGTCAACTTTATCTGCAATCCTTGGCTGTATTCTCCTATAAATACGAAAAACTATTTCAGACGATCACACATCGTTATAATACTAGAGGCAAAGAAAATTCATTGCTTGTTGTTCCTAAAACTTTTAAAACATATTCACAGAAACATGCGTCATTTTTATGTCCTAAAGTTTAGAACCATATTCCTATGAATATTAAATGCTGCTCATCGTTAAATGCATTCAAACTAAAAATTAAAAACTGGATAAGGTGTAACCCCTTCGATTATTATGCTTGCTTAAGTAGAATAGTTGAATAAATAAGGTTTACACACTTTTTGTCTATTCTTATGATTAATATGATTAATATATATTTTGTTTATTTATTTTTTATTGTTATATTATTTATTATTATATTTTTTATGTTTGGCCACACACAAGTTAGCTTTTGTGGCCACTATATTATGTATCTGTAAATCTGTAAATAAATCTGTAATCTGTAATCTGTAATATCCGCAATTTATTTGAAAGTAACTAGCTTTTGTTTATAACAAATTAATGGAGGTTAACAAATGAATAAATTATTTCATGACAGCCAGTTTTTGTGTCTCCAAATAAATGGAATTTTAACATAGAAGATATTTGAATTTAGTAAAATAAAGTGTACCATTGTGTTGACAAATTACCAGGCTATAAGTGGAAGTGTGGGTTTAAATTTCCATCACATAAAAGTAATTTCACCGTTGGCGTCTCCGAGAGCTTCGACATACTCATACCAGCTTACGATCATGAGCTACAGCCAAGAAAGAGGTTCCAGAGCCCGGAGTTACAACTGCTGCAGGTCCCTCCAGCGAATAGGAGTCCGGCACGTCAATCCCAGCACCCCCAGAAAAAGATCCGGCCACTTGACATCACCCGAGAAGATTGCCGTTGACTGCAGAAATCGCAGGTTAGTTTTTACACAGATATATTGGCGCTAGAAGCCTGAAACTTACCATAAACCAAGAGTACGACCTCAGGAAGCCGATTCCAGGCATATTAAACATCCATTAACAGTCAGAGACCAGGAAATTGCAGTAATCTAAGTTGAGGTTATGTTTTTCTAAAAACCGACGCTATAAAAACAATTGAAATTCAAATAATACCGATAACACGTTAACCGTTTGCATAATATCTATCATTCAATTAAACGCAATCTTGTAAACGACATCCATCTTGGTTAACACTTGAGCTAATTTCAGAGTTTTCGATTGTGCGCGTTTGAGCTAAAAGCGGAGAACAGATCACAATTTTGAGAAATTAAATAATGCATTCAGGGGGGACTTAACCGACTGAGAGCCGTGTTTTACAGAAATTTGAGCTAGCGTTTTATTTGATTAGTTTCAGATAAATAAGATATTATAAAGGGCATACAACTATTTATTTTAGCTATCAATTTACAAGTAGCTTTTAATCAACCTGAGATTTGATAACACGAATACACAAAAATATATTTTGGGTGGTACCCTTATTAAATTATTAACATATTACAAATAAACAACACAAAATTAAAGGGACCTACCATCTCAATATAACTTATAATTATATATTTGCTGTTAAATAAACCAAGTAATTATAATGTGTTTATTTAGGAAAATCTTATACTTTTATAGCTTTATTTGCATGCAATAAAGGAATGCTGATTTTAAGTATCTGTTTTTTCCTTTTTATCTCCACGTCAACATTGCACATGACTTCCACAAATGCAGCTGGTTGCATTTAGTCGTGAACCACTTAATTATACACGATGTTCCATAACGTACGAAGGAAACTGAAAGGGTAGCTAGAGGGGACCAAAATAAAGTTATTTTATCAATAAACTCCTGACCAATACTCAACACCAAACAAATTATAGCAAGTTAATGTTAAATAAATTAACGCGATTCATTTATAAACTGAGGGAGTAATTTATGTTTTAAGTTCAAGCAGGGGATATTTGAGAATTAACTAAACAATGGTGAGTTAAAAAAATTAATAAAAAATAAACGACAAAAATTTAAAATTTAAATCTTTTTTTAAAATGCTTAAAAATTGGTGTTAACTAATAGAGAACTGCTCACTATTTAATAATAACTAAAAAACAAGTAGCAATAGAAATGTGTTTGAGTGTTAATGCATTTAAACGTCAAAATTAAGTAACGTCAGCTGTTAAGTGTTTAATTCGACTTAAATGGCTAACTACGGTAATGAAGAATATGTAGATATGATTATTATATATGGAGTTGCTGAAGAAAACTCTACACGTGCAAGACGTATGTATTCGGAAAGATTTTCAGATCGTCAAACGCCTTCCGAAGATACTTTTCTTCAAGTAGTCAAACGCGGAAGAGAAACTAGAAATGTACAACCTAAGAAAGGTCATGGTGGCGGTAGACCAAATCAGCTTGGAGTGAATGTGGAGGAAAAACTTTTAGAAATGGTTAATAGTGATCCAACTACAAGTACACGCCAAGTTTCGCACCAAGTTGGAGTTTCGCCATCCTTTGTTTAGCGCACATTGATCAGCAATGGTTTGTACCTCTACCATCTGCAAAAGGTGCAAAAGCTGACTCTTAGGAATTATCCGCTGCTGCAGCAGTTTTTCGAATGGCTGCTAAATCACGCTTATAAGGTAGCAGAACTTCCAATACACGCACTGGTGACGAATGAATGCTGCGTTTTCTCAACTTCCACAATTCTCACATATCGGCTGATCAAAATCGGCACGCGATTTCCAGAGTAGCTTTCAGCAGCTGTTTAGTTTGAATCTGTGGGCTGGTATTTTGAACAACGCCTTAATAGGGCCTTATAAATTACTAGTACGCCTTAATGGTCATTCTTATTTGCAGTTTCCACAAAAAGTTCTGCCAGAGTTCCTCGAAGATGGATGTGCGCCGTACTATGTGGTTTATGCATGACGGCTGTCCACATTCTAGTCATGCCGTACGACATTACCTCGACACCATCTTTCCACAAACATGAATCGGCCGGGGTGGATTCATTTCATGGCCCTCACGCAGTTCAGATCTCAACCCAGTGGACTTTTTCTTATGGGGTTTTATGAAAGAATTGGTATATGCCACCGAAGTTGATACAATCGACGAATTGTGTCGTCGCGTGGCATCAACGCTGCAACAGAGCAGTTACGCCAACAATTACCAAGAGTATCAGAAAACTGGAATCGCCGAGCGTAAACGTGCGTTGAAATGCAGGGTCAGCATTTCGAACAACTAGCTTATTCATATACAGTGCGTACCAAATGTATGGAACCGGCCTTGTTATTTCAAAACTATTCAAGCTAAATCGATAAAATTTAATATGCATGCTGTTTACAAAGCTTTCTATTATTTCCACAGTTTTGTTATTTTTTAATTGACAAAGTCGGGAGCTGCACGTGCACAGCCAACGCTGACGCGGTCGGACTATTTAACCTGTCAAACTGACACTCTTTTATTATTGTACAACAAGTTATCGACATATAACCCGATAATATCGAAGTACTTATAGAGTAGCGGGGGAAGGGGGGGTATTATGGAATGCTCTTTTGTTTTTTGCCAATATTGTAGAGATTAAATACATTTTTGAACAAATAAGCAGCATCATCACTGCTTGAATATATTTATTAGCTTGCTCTCTGTGAATAATACAAAAAAAAATTTTCCGAAGTTATTTAAATATAAATAAAATAAAACATTTTTATCGTCACCAAAAAATGGTAGGGTAATATGGAATACAACATAAAAAGAAAACTAATCAAATATAAAGTCCATTAGTGACAGACATCGCATACTTAAGTGTCTTTTTCAACACCGGCACAGCTCGTGGGGCCAAAGGTTACATACAAGGCACTTTATCCAAACTTCACCCTTTCTATCTTCGGAAAATAGGCCGGTGCAAGAAATACATTCTGCATCTTAAGACGATGCGATGTTTGATGTTTGGAAAAATTCTTCATTGCAGGAAGAAGTAGCTAAGAAAACCTCACTATCTGAGTCATCAGAAGAAGAATGCTTAGTCTGCTTTTTTGCATTTTTAGGTTTCTTAGCTCTGAACTTCACTCCACTAGGACCAGATATTGCATTGTCTGCTGCATAAGGGCCATTTTTTTTTCTTTGCAAATTTTCCTTTTCACCTGATTTTTCAATTTAGGTGTGTTAGCCGTATCATGTCTACTAACTAACAAAATAGCTCACAAGTTTGAAAGAATAGGTCTTAGAATAATTGGAAGCTAATTTATGCACTATTATACTACATTAGGAGGCTAATATGGATTTTTCCACATTAGCAGCCAGAAGCACTCGTTGGTTACTATTAAATAAAAAATAAAAGAGTTCTTATATTAAAACAAGAATCATACCAACATAATTCTGCACCTTTTTACATATTCTTGCAAACAGAGACAATCATTAAAACTTTTTATAATTGCCAAAAACAACGAATAAAACGACTTACCTAAAAATTATGCACGCCACTCAATCGATATAATCAACAATACCTGAGATTATGTTGCTATGCGAAGATTTTTACCGTGTAGCCGCTTACCTTGATGTTAAAGCAATCAATTTATTCTATTGTACAGAAGATGGCGCCGCCAGTTTTTTCAAAACAGTGGTATTCCACAATACCCAACCTATTCCATAATACCCCCCGCTACTCTGGTATTACTTCTGATTACCACTCCCTCTAACATCAACGAATGAAAAACGGCAACATGCATAGTTACGCATGTACTAACTTTTGATAATGTACATAGCAACTGATAATCACATACCTTCCTGACTAATAGGGGATAGTCACACGCCTTCACAAACATCACGTTACCTGCTGTCAGTACAATTGTCATAACAACCACATTAACTGTACTTTTAATGTTTTTTTTTTCTATTAGGATTACCAGTTCAACATTTTACAATGTTATGCATGGTTTTTATAACATAGATAAATATTTATTGGCAAGTAGAAATTAGTGCGGAGGAAAATGATTCCTCTAATTTTGACTGTTTTTATTCACTGTCACTTTCTTCTGAACTCGATATTAAATCTTGAGGTAGTCGTCTTTTGAGCCTAATGTGAATGTTCTTGCTGCCGAGTTGTTGAAGGATATTGTTGTCGTTGTTGTTCAGATTGTATAAAAATGTTCTTGTGGTTCTTTTGATAAATTGCTCTATCGTGTCAATTCCAAGCTCGTTATGAATTTGATGATTGCGCACGGACCATGGCCCATCGACAGCCATACGGAGAACCTTGTTCTGGAAAACTTGGACTTTTTTAATATTCGTTTTGGAAGTAGTACTCCACACAGAGCATGCGTATGTCAATATTGGCCTTAAAGGTGCTTTGTATAGCAACATGGTGCATTCCAGGCGGAGTGGTGTTTTCCTATTCATAAGCGGGTACAGCTGTTTCAAACGGGCATAGCCTAGGTTAAGTTTATGGTTTACATGCGAGCTCCACGTTAAACGAGTGTCCAAATAAACTCCTAGATATTTAATTGCGTCGGTTTGTGTATTCCAATCAATTTCAGTTTCAAGCATTTTTACGTTTTGGTGATTTGGAATGCGTTTGAGCGTGAATATTTTTGTTGCGCATTTTTTGGGGTTTAATGATATGCACCATTTGTTGAGCCAGCTGCCTAGGGTGTCTGCGGCCAGTTGAAGTTGGTAGATGGCGGTGTGGAGATCTGCGTGCTGTGTGATTATGACGGTGTCATCGGCGAACAGAGCTATTTCACTTAAGTGTGGAGTGAGAATGTCGTAGTCAAATATATTAAACAGCGTTGGCCCGAGCACGCTGCCTTGGGGAACTCCTACGTGTATGTTTTTTGTAGACGATAAGGAGGCGTTGACCCGGACTGCGAATGTTCTGTTGTCTAAGAACCAAAAGATAATTGCCAGCAGATAATGTGGCAAGTCAGTGTGCAGCATTTTATATTTAAGCCCTTCTAGCCAAACCTTATCGAATGCTTTGGTAATGTCTAGAAATGCTGCTAACGTGAATTGTGTGTTTTCATATCCCCTTTCCAGCATTTCTGCGATTCTTTGTAGTTGCTGTACAGTTGAGTGCCCTTTTCTGAATCCAAACTGAACGGAAGGGATCATTTGAATTCCATCTATTGAATCATTGAGCCGATTTGAAATTACTCTTTCAAATAGTTTTGAAAGAACGGGTAATAGACTTATAGGGCGGTAACTGTTGCAATCGCTTTTGTTTTTTCCGTGCTTAAGAAACATAAGGATGTGTGCGAATTTCCATGTGCTAGGAAAATATCCTTTTTTCATACAGGCATTAAAAAGGGTGGCTAAGTAAGCTAATGCTTTTTTAGTAAAGTGTTTAAGGACAACATTGGGAATCAAATCGTGACCAGGTGCCTTTTTTAGGGGTAGGGGTTTGATATAGTTTGCGAGTTCGTGTGGTGTCATGGGTTGGTCAAAATCGTCGACTATTGGTAGATGCGTTTCTATACAGGTCTTAGTGATACGAGAGAATGGTCTGTTTTCATCTGAGATAGCTGGTGTGAAACTGTTCTCAAGGTGCTCCGCAAATAGATTACATTTGTCTTCGTCGGAGCTAAAGTCGGCATTATCTGTAGTTAGTGTAGGAATAGTGTCGGATTGTCGTGTTATGTACTTCGTCGCTTTCCAAAGTTGTGCACTGTTTGGTTCTATACTTTCAACATGTTTTTTATAGTTATATAGTCTGCATTTCTCTCCTGATTTGGTGAAATATGTTATTTAACTGGTTCTTTAAAGTCGGTGCTTTCGTTCTATGCCATTCTCTTCTAATCTTGCTTTTTTGTTTGATCATTTCGAGAATGTAATCTGGTGGGATGTTATGCTTAACATGTCTCTTTGGGAAACGGATAGGTTTAGTTGCTAGTTGAACTGCTTCAGTAATATTTGTTGTAAGGGCTTCGATGCTTGCGTCAATATCCTTTTCATGTATAAGGTGGCTTGGGTTCACAAGTCGTGCGTCCAGATTATCTTGAAATGCTTCCCAATCAATATATCCTTTGATAAGTTTTGTAAAACAAGGGATGTATAGAGGAGTAATATTGAAGGTAATTAGTACTGGAAGGTGATCCGAGTCGAGTTCAGGGATGGAAGTTCTTGGCTACCATGAGATCGAGGATGTCAGGTTGGTGATCTAATCTGTATGTATAATACGTAAATTCTGTTGGTGATATAACTTGTAGCTGATGTTTTACTACAATGTTATGTAATTTTGTTCCGCTGGGATTATTTGTGCGGCATCCCCAGAAGGTGTGGGGGGGATCATCTTGCTTCTTATTACATGCATTAGGGGTTCGTTGTTACATTTGACGCAACGTGGTTTAGCAGCGCAGTAGTTCTTGGTATGCCCATATTTTTGGCACCTATGGCACTAAAGAATATTAGTGGATTTTTTTCTTGCTTCGACTGTGACTATTGAGTGGAATATAGTTTTTAAATTGTAGATCTCTCGGCCGGCTTCATTTACAGGTAATATGACTGCACATATGGGGATTGGTTTTTTTACATTATTTAGTAAGCGGGTCACGGTTGTTACAGGCAGTTTCTTTGCTAAGAGTTCCTCTTTGATTTCGGCGTCCGTGAGTGATATTGACACGTTTTTAATAACTACCGATAGATGTTTTTCATTGGGATTTTGAATGCTTCAGACACCACCACATTATGGTTATGTTCTAAATTGATTTATAAACAACAATTAAAAAATCAGTATTTGTCGCATATTAGTGCATAATAGTGTACCTATTATAATACTAGTGTATAAGTACGCCCTTAAAGCACGTGCGACGAGTTTAAGAGCACGACGCAAAGCGTAGTGCTCTTAACGTCGCTAGTGCTTTAATGGCTCTTACACACGTGTATCATACGCTATTTTTTCTACGATCGTAACAGAAATATCAAAACTTAGTTCGGTGACACTTTTTCCGTCACATTGTGTTAGATATTTTAGGTTATGTTGACATTTAAATTTACGGCAAAGCGTCTTTTAATAGTTATTTACTATACAAGTGTGATAAGAGCTTTATTCATATACGTGTGTGTAAGTTACAAACGAGTGTGTAGCACGAGTTATATAAGCACACTACACAAAATTTTATCTACAACTGCCTAAAATTGTGAAATGTGCATTAAGAGAAATGTCAGATCTGCCATTTTCAAAAATATTTTAGTAGGAAAATATCATGTCATGCATTTGACACTATTTCAGTTAGGTAATGAAGCCATTACACCACACAGTTAGGTAATGAAGCCATTACATCACTCAGTTAGGTAATGAAGCCATTACACCACTCAGTTAGGTAATGAAGCCATTACATAACTGAGTGGTGTAATGAGTTTCATTACCTAACGGAAATTGTGTCAAATGAGTGACGCAATGAGTTATTTATTCCACTGGAGTAGATAAAATAGTATTAAAACACGCCACCAGTGGCAACGTGCAAAAAAGACGTAATTCGGGCGCTAATATTAAGAGTGCTACAAACGTCACTTTTGACACTAGAAACTGATAACGCTGCTATTTGTAAGGGGATATCAAAGTCAATTCGGAAGTCGATCGGGACTTTAATATCTTTTTTTACTCGTTTTTTTATATTTTTGTGGTTATATTTTTGAGGCGATGCGGTCAAAACTCGATATAGTAGTAGTGTCTGTGCAGCGCTTTACAATATATTCCGAGCAATATTCCAAATTTCGTATACTTAACATAACGGTTGTTGTCAGAAATCAAAAAGCTACACTCCGTAATCAAACAACGGGCTACACGGTACCAGTGTCAGTTTTTTAATGTTGCTCAATATACTAGTTTTTCGCTGAAAAAGACAAGCAAACATTTCCATATGATTTTTGTTAGCAACAAATTTCTTGCAAAAAATTAATTAACAAAATTAACACGGCAGTTTGAAATGTTGATTTCAAACATTTTTCAGCCACTTTAATATCACCTTAAGTTACCTACTTATATCTATTAAGTATATCTTATAGGTAGGTACCTATCTACTTACCTCAACTTTTATATTCAATCCAGTCTTCATATCAACGTCATTCTTCACAGTGCCTTTATTTATTTTCTTGAATAGAATGTTAATTGTCGCATCGCACTCTTAATCTCGGTTTCGACTGTTGGCCCTCTTTCTGTTTTTCACTTTGTCAAAACTGTTGTGTTGGCATTTGAACACTTTGCGATAAAGGTATTTTTGGGCGTTGGGATAAGTACCTATATCTCACAATCCAGTTCGTACTCGTCTTACCACTAAACTTTTTGATCCGTCGCACCATCCACTAAATTAAAGCCTTGTTCGGCATCGTATATTTTGCTCCTAATTGAAGCTGTGAATTTGTTATCGTTGTTGACAATATTTAGGTCCTCTATGATATCGTCCTGATCGAGACGTTCTTTCAATGACTCTAAAATCGCCATTGTTGCGACGATAAACGGCTGTTTCAACCTTTGAAGTTTCAATATTATTTGAAATTTATTCTGTGCCGGAGTAAAGTTTGTTCGAGCAATACAGCACATCCTTACTGCGATACAGTCCAACCTAAGTTCTGTATCGTAGTAAACTTGGAAGTATGGAATTGCGTGTATTTGTAAAACAATGTCTACTAAGGTAAGATCGGGGTGGTACTGCACCGTGGTAAACATTGTATTTGCGCAACCGGCGGCATCACTAACAAAATAGCGGGCTGATAGTAGGCCAACCTCCGAGAAGTAGATTCGGGTGAACCTATTTTCACAGCATAACTAATAAATAAAAACCTAAAGTGCAATAATACTACAAAAAGAGGAAAATTGATAGTGAGGACTATTCAACCGATGACTCGAAAAAGGGGAAAAATATACCAGAGACCGAGGGCGAAGAGGTATTTACAAGAATTAAAAAAAAACAGCAAGGTCCCCATCCAAAACGGCCAAAGCGGAAAAAGCTAACGATAGAAAATTAGATGTGATATTAAAAATGATAAGTAACCTAACAACGGAGATGAAAGACGAAATGAAAGACATGAAAAATGAAATACAACAATTGAGGAGTGAGCAGAAGCTTTTCATGCAAGAGATTAACAAACTGAAAGAAGATAACAGCTTAGGAAAGAGAATGAAAAGATAGAACAGGAAAACGAAAGTATAAAAAGCGATATGGAATTGCTACAGAAAGAAAAACGAAAAAACAACGTCATCATGAGCGGATTAAAAATCGATACATATAATCCAGATATCCTAAAGCCTGCCATGGAAAACTTTGCACAACAGCATCTAGAGATTTCAGTTAATATTAAAAAATCATCTAAAATTGGAGAAAAAACATGCCTAATAGAATTAGAAAATGAATCTTATAAAAACAGATTATGGAGAACAAACCGAAACTAAAGAATATTAAAACCGAGAAAATATACATAAATGATGACCAAACAAAATCCGAGAAAGAAAAGCAGCGGAAAATAAGAGCGTTTGCACAATAAGAGATAGAGAAGGGCAAAACGGTGAAAACCGGGTATAGTAAAGTGATAGTGGAAGGCGTGGAATGGAAATGGGACAAGAATAAAAGAGAACTACAAAAAAGCGGAACCGAAGAAACGCCAAAAAACTAAAATATCAAAAGGCATCCCCAAAAATAAGGAAGAACCAGGCAAAAAACACGGATATGAAAAAGAAACAAACGATAAAAGGAAGAACAAAAGGTAATGGTAACGAATACACGCAAGAAGAAATAGGAAGCTGTTTTAAATTGGGTACATGGAATTTACAAGACGTATATGAAGAACATGGGTGTACGGAAATGGATTAAAAAAAAAGATAAGGCTACCAGAAAAATTATGTAATACAAATAGGAACATAGAATGTTCAAGGAACAAATCAAGAAGGTAAACTTAAACAGCTAAGCGAGGAGCTAAAACAAAGGAATATAAATTTTTTAGCAATACAGGAAATGAAACAAAAAAAAGGTAGTACAAAGGAAATAGGCGATTATATTTTGTTTGCGGGAGCATGCAAGAGATCTATTTTTGGGGTCGGTTTTATGATTTACAAGAAATTGAAAAATCGCATAAGAAAATTTGAAGTAATCTCAAACACTCCCTATTATATAAAAATAAAAGCCAGGTATCGAAAACTTAGTTTAGTAAATGCCCACGCACCCACAGAAGATAAAGAAGAAAAAACTGCATTTTATGAGGAATTTGCAAAATTTAGTTGCCAAAATCCCTAAATACGATTTAAAAATAGTTTTAGCGGATTTTAACTCAAAATAGGAAAAGAACAAATCTATCAATCAACAATAGGGGCATTTAGTTTACACTTAAAAAGTAATGAAAATGGGGAATACTTGATAGGATTTGCCACGAACAAAACTACGAATTATGGGGACCTTTTATGAGCATAAAGACATTCACAAAGGCACCTGGAGATCGCCAGATAGCAGAAATACTAACCAGATAGATCACTTTTTGGTGGAAGAGCAGCACAGAAATAGAGTTATGGGTGTAAGAGCTTTTAGAAAGGCAGATATTGATTCAGATCATTTTAGCGGTACTAAAAATAAAGGAGGAGATACGTAAATAAAAAATGGGAAAAAGTAGAGGAAGCCATTTTATGCGGGGCAGGGGTACTGGAAACAAAAAAACCAAAAAATACAAAAGAGTGGTTTGATGAAGACTGTGGAAAAGTGCTACAAAAGAGAACAGAATTAAAATTGAAAATGTTAAGAGATAACACGGAAGAAAATAAAAGGAAGTACCAGATGATAAGGAGGAAGGCTAAACAAACATGTAGGCGAAAGAAGAGAGAGGATATGGACTTAAGACTGGAAAGAATGGAAAATAATTTGAAAAAGAAAGATATTAGGAAATTCTATAAAGAAGTCAGAAACGAAAGAAAATGATACCGTGCGAAGACAATTTTTATGAAAGGAGAAGATGGAAATTTGATAAGCGATATAGAAGAGAAAAAAGAAAGATGGTGGAATTATTTCTATGTTTTATGAAGAAGAAAGAAGTGAGGACCCAGAGAATGAACTCTGTACGGAAGAAGATGACATACAATATCCTGAGGAAAATGACGTTATAAAAGTAATAACAAAGCTAAAGAATAATAAAAGTCCAGGTGAAAATGGAATTTGTGCAGAAATGTTAAAACACGGAGGAGAAAAGATGCAGAAATGTATTAATCAAATAATAAAGGAAGTATGGAAGGAAGAGAAAATGCCAGACCGATGGACGGAAGCAATTATACAACCGCTGTTGAAAAAAGGAGACAGCCAAGAATGCGATAACTACAGGGGAATTAGCCTGTTAGATGTCGTTTATAAGATAGTAGCTATATTAATCAAGGAAAGGTTACAAGAAAGTATGGAAAATATAGTTGGAAATTACTAGGGCGGCTTCAGAAAAGACAGATCAGTGGTAGATCTTATACATATTGTAAGACAAATCCAGGAGTGCAGCAAAGAGCACAGGCTGACAATGATGGCTATCTTTATAGATTTTAAGAAGGCATACTCGATAAAAAGACACAAAGTTATGGAAGTTTTGAAAGAATTTGGAATATATAAGAAGCTATGTAGATTAGTAAAAATGACTTTAAGTAATACAAAGTACAAGGTCAAAGTACGGGGCCCATTAACAGAGGGATTTGAAATTACAAGAGGATTAAGACAAGGAGGCCCACTCTCGACAGTGCTATTTAATTTCGTATTGTATTTAGTATTCATGGATCTAGGAATACAGAGTAAAAGGGGGAGAAAAGAAAACCTGATCCTAGAAGAAGAACAGGGGTTGAAACAGGCACAAATAAAAATAGTAGAAAGTTTAATCTATCTGGGAGCTATCTTTCACGAAAATAGAGGGAATGACGAAGAAATAAAACATAGACTAAAAAGAGGTTCAGCAAGTGCTGGAGCTCTCATGAGTTCACTAACATCAAAAGCAGTATTAAGAATTACAAAACTCAGAATTTATAAGTCAGTTATATGGCCAACAGTGATTTTTAGCGTTTTAGAACAAATAGACATATGGGAAAGAAGGATGTTGAGAAGAATATTTGGGGGCAAGAAAGTGCAAGAGGTGCGAGAGAAAAGAAACAATCAGGAGTTGTATGAGCTTTATAACGAACCGAAATTATCAAAAGTGGTCAAAGCTCAGAGAGTTCGATGGATGGGGCATATTTCACGAAGGAAGAATGATTAAGGAAATTCTGAATACTCAGGCTTTAGCTAACAGGGGGAGAGGAAGACCTACAGTTAGCTGGAGGCGACAAGTTGAGGAGGACTTAGAAGCAGTAGACGTTAGAGGATGGAGAAGAGTGGCAGAAGACAGAAAAACACGGAGAGAAGTAGTGCAAAAAACTCTTGAGCAATAGTTTCTCTTTTACAAGCCTTGGGCCACTAGGCCTGTGTGCTTATTATATACAGGGTGTATACGAATTTGACCGACAAACTTTGATCTCATATTCCTCTCATTAAATACAGCCTAAAAGAATAGACAACCTTGACCCTTATCTGCAAAATAAACTCTGCACAGGTCAAAACACTTCCAACAAAAGATTATGCATTTTTCAAGATTCGTTTTATTAAATAATATAAAAATTATAGGAAATCCATTAGCTTCGGTATTAACAATAAAATTTATTGTCAGCTATGGCCTAGCTATCTTCTTTAAAGAATTCTGGACTTCCAAAAACCATTTAGGAAAATTCACCGCCAACAATTCACCGTCAGCAATTCACCGCCAGTAGTTCACCGGAATGCAATTCACCGCCACCACAATTCACCGCAACAAAAAATAACCGCCGCAATAATTCACCGCCATTATTCACCGCAACAAAAACGATTTATTTTTTTAAATTAAACTTGATGTCCTCGATTCCTTGAAAATGGATTAAGTAGTTTGTAAAAATAACTTCCAGTAATTGTCATAAGCAGTGATGCTATAGTTAGTACTTATTAAGTACAGCTATTAAGAAGCCTATTTAATTTTATGATCTCTCGCAAAAATAAATTACCCAACAGAAAAGAATTTCTTTCTAATTACTCGCAAAAATAGATTAACCAACAGAAAAGAATTTCTTCATAATTACTAGTTAATTACATCTCGTTCCCTTGTAGTTAGATTGTAATGAGTTTTCATTTCAAGTCGAACCGTCATACGGCCAACAACTCTGTGATAATGCCTCTCGAGTTCGTGATTTCTGAAAAAGGAAAGCAGAAATTGCTCCATAATGAGCACTTATTTTTTAAAGAAAAACAAAGCATAGATCAAATATTGTGGAAGTGTGGAAACTACCAGAAAACTAAGTACAAAGCTAGGGCAAAAACGATGAATAATGTGGTTACGGTTAGAGGGGAATATAACCATGTCGGTGACGCAGCTGGTGTGGAAGCCGCTAAAATTTACGAGGTTATTAAAACAACTGCCAAAGCTGGTCCAGATCTACCAAATAATCGCCAGGAAATCGAATTTCCAGAGGAATATACAAAAACCCTCAATGGCGAAGATTTTCTGCTGTATGATTCAGGCCCAGATGAAGATAGAATTGTTGTATTTTCTACGCGCAAGAATATGCAATTGCTCGCTGCCAGTGACCATTGGTATGCCGATAGTACCTTTAAAACGGTGCCACTGTTATTTCATCAATTATATACCATACATGGGTTACGACGAAACGCATCGGTACCTTTGGTTTATGCCCTATTGCCCAACAAATCAGAAGTAACATATGCACGCCTTCTTCGAGCTCTGAAGAATTTGGAGCCTTTATTAGCATCAACGACTGTTACAACCGATTACGAGAAAGCTATGAATAATGCATTCAGGACGCAATTTCCAAATGCAAGGCTAAATGGGTGTTTTTTTCATTTCACCCAGTGCATTTTCCGGAATATTCAAAATTGCGGGTTGAAGCAAAGATATGAGACAGACGCCAATTTCGCGCTGCATATGCGAATGTTATCAGCAATTGCGTTTGTTCCATCGGCATCGGTAGTTGATGTGTTTGAAACATTGGTTGACAACGACGTTTTTCCCCCAGCAGCCCAAGAAGTTATTGACTATTTCGAGGACACGTGGGTTGGACGTCCCCATAGGAGACAGCGCCGACCACCACAATATCCTTTTGAAATGTGGAGTGTTTATGAGAGAATCTTGGCTGATCTACCTAAAACAAACAACTCTGTAGAAGGTTGGCATCGAGGATTCCAAGAACAGATCGGAGCCATGCATCCTAATATTTGGAAGTTCATTGATTGCGTTAAAAAAGAACAAAGTTTGAATGAAGTTCGTATAGAGCAATATGTGAGCGGAGCTGAACCCCAACCGCAGAAGAGAAAATATAAGGATTGTGCAAGACGTATCAAGAATATTGTTGACGAGTATAATCCTGAAAACCTACTTGACTATATTAGAGGGATAGCCCATAATATATCTTATTAAGTTTACTCCATATATTTCTATATAAATTTCATAATGTTCCTATGTCAACATGTTCTAAATTGTATTATTTGCTGGTTTTTATTAAAGTTTTTAAATAAAATGTTTTAATTTTTATTTTATATAATTAAATGAAACAAGTTCAACTAAATTTTTGGTATGTTTCTAAATTTTTAAATTCTTCACAAATAAATTAAGTTTTTGTCGCGGTGAATTATTCTAGCTTACTCCATATATTTCTATATAAATTTGATAATATTCCTATATCAACATGTTCTAATTTGTATTATTTGCTGGTTTTTATTAAAGGTTTTTAATAAAATGTTTTAATTTTTATTTTATATAACTAAATGAAACAAGTTCAACTAAATTTTTGGTATGTTTCTAAATTTTTAAATTCTTCACAAATAAATTAAGTTTTTGTCGCGGTGAATTATTCTAGTTTACTCAATATATTTCTATATAAATTTGACAATGTTCCTATATCAACATGTTCTAAATTGTATTATTTGCTGGTTTTTATTAAAGTTTTTTAATAAAATGTTTTAATTTTTATTTCATATAACTAAATGAAACAAGTTCAACTAAATTTTTAGTATGTTTCTAAATTTTTAAATTCTTCACAAATAAATTAAGTTTTTGTCGCGGTGAATTATACTAGCGGTGAACTGCTGCCGCGATGAATTGTCGTGGCGGTGAATTTTGTTTCGGTGAACTGTTGGCGGTGAATTGTTGACGGTGAATTGTTGGCGGTGAATTTTCCGGCACCGCAAAATTAGTGTTCCTACACATTCCAGGCATTCAAATCTCCAAACTTGAATATTTTATTTCCACTGGTAGTCTGATTAATTATAAGTGTCATGTTTCATATTAACCTAATGTCATTAATTAATTCATGGCAATTTACGAGAACATTAAAAAAGCATACTGTAAAAGTGTAGTGACTGATTTTTTTATAGTTCGATATTTGAGTAAAATTTTATTCAGTGATTTCAATGCTAGATTAAAATAAAAGTCACAAAAGGGGTTCTAGCTTGGAAATATAAAGAGATAGGTAATAAGTATACGAACAATTTAGGTACACTTCTGTGCAATAAAATTAAGCACAGGTCTTATGACAATTTTTCACAATATTCTAATTTGTATAATTTGGGTCTATTTTAATTGACTAGGAGCAGTTTCAATAAGTGATAAAACACCATAACTTGAAAATAACACCTTTAGTAAAAGACCAAAACTAAGACCTTTCAAGAAATAAACGCTATTAATAAATACAACAAAGCCATGTGTGCTTAATTTTATTGCACAGAAGTGTACATCTTTAGGCAGAAAATACACCTTCGAAGTTTGTCGATCGAATTCGTATACACCCTGTATATATGCCCTGCCAACTACAGGCGATGCTGAGTTCAAAAGCAATTGTAACAGAAGCTCTACCCGTCAGAAGTTCAACAAGATTCCAATAAGAATGGTACAGCCAGGAATCACATACAGCCAACAACTATGAATTAACCTAGATGTTGTACGGCATACTAACAACACCCGCACCCCAACAAGCAAATAAATGATCTGAACTACAAACTATGTGGAAAAATTAATGGAACAAATGAGTACGATGTTAACTACTATCTATCTAATGACTGAACCACTTAGAATGGCAATATGGAACGCCAACGGCCTGCGTCAATATCCTCAGGAAATTTTGCACTTTCTACAAATTAACAAACTTGATATGCTGATTTCGGAAGCCCATTTCTCAGACAAATCTATACTATATCTGTTTTGTATGTCTAAAATATCTGGCCACTTCCAGACGACGTAGATACTTGAAATTTGGTATGGTTATAGAATTTAGGGTCATAATAAAGGGACAAATCGGAAACTTCAAAAATGTCACCCCTAACAGCCACTAGGGGCATACAAAGATTACATTTCTTCACGGCCTGCTGAATTAATAGTGCTATGTGAACAGTCCCTATGACACTAGAGGTGATGATCGAAGAGAGTTTCAGAACTTCACAGAAGTTATGATTTGCTTCAAATCCTTTAATATTTCTTCTCTTAGAAGAGAATATGGGTATTGTATCAATATCATTTGTAATGGAAACCATGTCAGCAATGGCGTTTTACGCAATTCATTTCATGATGGTCAATCAAACCATATTCATCATTTTAAGAAACGTTTTAATGCTTACGAAGCTCTTGGTTTAGTAAAGAATGATAGTCACTGGAATGAAACGCTCAATGAAGCAGCGTTGTTAAAATCAGCAACAATGTAAAGAAATCTATTTGTAATTATTTTAGCAATCTGCAAGGTTTGTGATCTACATCTTGGCTAAACTTCAATATAGCCCACTGGTGCTTAGACGATTACGCGTAGTAATGCAATTTTTAGTTTTCGGTGGCATAACTTAGTACACAATTGCCTGTATGACAGTAAAAAAAGGATTTATTCCAAATGTAGACAGTAATATTGAATTTGAATTTTACGAGAACTATGTAAATATGGTGGGGATGCTGTTAATATTATTGTTTTTACGACCGACCAGAAAATATGTTTTTTCTGGAGATTTTTTTCTCCAGAAAGTAAGGTTTTGCCGGTCAAGATCGGAAAACGGACATCAGGGACCGGTAAAAACTTTTTTCGTACACTAGCATTGAAAGAGTTGCTTTGCCGTGCAATTTATTAATTAGAAAGTTACACTTTTCGATATTCGTACTGCAAAGTCGTACTTTGTGGTATTTTACTTTGCCGTACAAATACCGCAAAGTATACCTTTCTAACTAATACATTTTACGACAAATTCAGATGAGAGAATACATATATTATTCCGTTTTGTATGCTAGTGTACGAAAAAATATTATACGAAACTCGTATAAATGTGGCTTTTCCTTAGTCGTCTCGAAATTCCGGACTCGGCCTAACGGCCTCTTCCGGAAACATCTCACTCGTACTGAAAAGCTCCACTTTCTATACTTGTAACGTAAATTACTATTCTAGTTTTACATTATAGACATTTTCTTTTTAAAGGTCTGTTTTTACTTAATGTTGCAGGTCGTTAGTTTTCTAGTTACTTTTCATAGTGAAATTGCAAACATTGATGGATGAGAGTGGTCATTTTTGTATTTATTTATTTATGACGTTCATAACGTAAATGCTATTACAAAGTGGGTTCTGAATTACATATTTTTTGTTCCTGTTTGGCATGGCAACGGATAAATAATAATTTTTTTGTGTTTATAAGAAAATACATATCTATCTGGTGCTGTCTGTTCTCTAGAATTAAAAAAAATAATATGCAGCATTTAAATTTCTGCGAAGGGGGTAAATATATATTTAATGGCCACTAGGCCACCTCGACAGGGTACGTCATATAATTTGGTGAGCGTCATATCGGCAAAATTTGCCTGGTTTTAAGATTATTTGCAAGGGTTTCATTTTAACGCACGATTACTAGAACTATTTTGACATAAATTTCCGTTAAAATGTGCATTAAATTTGATTTTTTTCTGCAACTGAAGATTTACAACTGGCTGATTTCGCCATAGTGACAGTTGTCAAATTACATGGCATACTCATGGTGTCATTTTCTGCGAAGGGGGTAAATATATATTTAATGGCCACTAGGCCACCTCGACAGGGTACGCCATATAATTTGGTAAGCGTCATATCGGCAAAATTTGCCTGGTTTTAAGATTATCTACAAGGGTTTCATTTTAAAGCACGATTACTAGAACTATTTTGACATAAATTTTCGTTAAAATGTGCATTAAATTTGATTTTCTTCTGCAACTGAAGATTTACAACTGGCTGATTTCGCCAGAGTGACAGTTGTCAAATTACATGGCATACTCATGTTGTCATTTTCTGCGAAGGGGGTAAATATATATTTAATGGCCACTAGGCCACCTCGACAGGGTACGCCATATAATTTGGTGAGGGCCATATCGGCAAAATTTGCCTGGTTTTAAGATTATCTACAAGGGTTTCATTTTAACGCACGATTACTAGAACTATTTTGACATAAATTTCCGTTAAAATGTGCATTAAATTTGATTTTCTTCTACAACTGAAGATTTACAACTGGCTGATTGCGCCAGAGTGACAGTTGTCAAATTACATGGCATACTCATGTTGTCATTTTCTGCGAAGGGGGTAAATATATATTTAATGGCCACTAGGCCATCTCGACAGGGTACGCCATATAATTTGGTGAGGGTCATATCGGCAAAATGTGCCTGGTTTTAAGATTATCTACAAGGGTTTCATTTTAACGCACGATTACTAGAACTATTTTGACATAAATTTCCGTTAAAATGTGCATTAAGTTTGATTTTCTTCTGCAACTGAAGATTTACAACTGGCGGATTTCGCCAGAGTGACAGTTGTCAAATTACAGTGCATACTCATGTTGTCATTTTCTGAGAAGGGGATAAATACATATTTAATGGCCGCTAGGCCACCTCGACAGGGTACGCCATATAATTTGGTGAAGGTCATATCGGCAAAATTTGCCTGGTTTTAAGATTATCTACAAGGGTTTCATTTTAACGCACGATTACTAGAACTATTTTGACATAAATTTCCGTTAAAATGTGCATTAAATTTGATTTTCTTCTGCAACTGAAGATTTACAACTGGCTGATTTCGCCAGAGTGACAGTTGTCAAATTACATGGCATACTCATGTTGTCATTTTCTGCGAAGGGGGTAAATATATATTTAGACAGGGTACGCCATATAATTTGGTGAGCGTCATATCGGCAAAATTTGCCTGGTTTTAAGATTATCTACAAGGGTTTCATTTTAACGCACGATTACTAGAACTATTTTGACATACATTTCCGTTAAAATGTGCATTAAATTTGATTTTCTTCTGCAACTGAAGATTTACAACTGGCTGATTTCGCCAGAGTGACAGTTGTCAAATTACATGGCATACTCATGTTGTCATTTTCTGCGAAGGGGGTAAATATATATTTAATGGCCACTAGGCCACCTCGACAGGGTACGCCATATAATTTGGTGAGCTTCATATCGGCAAAATTTGCCTGGTTTTAAGATTATCTACAAGGGTTTGATTTTAACGCACGATTACTAGAACTATTTTGACATAAATTTTCGTTAAAATGTGCATTAAATTTGATTTTCTTCTGCAACTGAAGATTTACAACTGGCTGATTTCGCCAGAGTGACAGTTGTCAAATTACATGGCATACTCATGTTGTCATTTTCTGCGAAGGGGGTAAATATATATTTAATGGCCACTAGGCCATCTCGACAGGGTACGCCATATAATTTGGTGAGGGTCATATCGGCAAAATGTGCCTGGTTTTAAGATTATCTACAAGGGTTTCATTTTAACGCACGATTACTAGAACTATTTTGACATAAATTTCCGTTAAAATGTGCATTAAGTTTGATTTTCTTCTGCAACTGAAGATTTACAACTGGCTGATTTCGCCAGAGTGACAGTTGTCAAATTACAGTGCATACTCATGTTGTCATTTTCTGAGAAGGGGATAAATACATATTTAATGGCCACTAGGCCACCTCGACAGGGTACGCCATATAATTTGGTGAGGGTCATATCGGCAAAATTTGCCTGGTTTTAAGATTATCTACAAGGGTTTCATTTTAACGCACGATTACTAGAACTATTTTGACATACATTTCCGTTAAAATGTGCATTAAATTTGATTTTCTTCTCCAACTGAAGATTTACAACTGGCTGATTTCGCCAGAGTGACAGTTGTCAAATTACATGGCATACTCATGTTGTCATTTTCTGCGAAGGGGGTAAATATATATTTAGACAGGGTACGCCATATAATTTGGTGAGCGTCATATCGGCAAAATTTGCCTGGTTTTAAGATTATCTACAAGGGTTTCATTTTAACGCACGATTACTAGAACTATTTTGACATAAATTTCCGTTAAAATGTGCATTAAATTTGATTTTCTTCTGCAACTGAAGATTTACAACTGGCTGATTTCGCCAGAGTGACAGTTGTCAAATTACATGGCATACTCATGTTGTCATTTTCTGCGAAGGGGGTAAATATATATTTAATGGCCACTAGGCCACCTCGACAGGGTACGCCATATAATTTGGTGAGCGTCATATCGGCAAAATTTGCCTGGTTTTAAGATTATCTACAAGGGTTTCATTTTAACGCACGATTACTAGAACTATTTTGACATAAATTTTCGTTAAAATGTGCATTAAATTTGATTTTCTTCTGCAACTGAAGATTTACAACTGGCTGATTTCGCCAGAGTGACAGTTGTCAAATTACATGGCATACTCATGTTGTCATTTTCTGCGAAGGGGGTAAATATATATTTAATGGCCACTAGGCCACCTCGACAGGGTACGCCATATAATTTGGTGAGGGCCATATCGGCAAAATTTGCCTGGTTTTAAGATTATCTACAAGGGTTTCATTTTAACGCACGATTACTAGAACTATTTTGACATAAATTTCCGTTA
Organism: Agriotes lineatus; assembly: GCA_940337035.1. Taxonomy (NCBI): domain Eukaryota; kingdom Metazoa; phylum Arthropoda; class Insecta; order Coleoptera; family Elateridae; genus Agriotes; species Agriotes lineatus. Next base: position 27,411 of record CALNHX010005352.1, on the reverse strand, counting down.
AAATGTGCATTAAATTTGATTTTCTTCTACAACTGAAGATTTACAACTGGCTGATTGCGCCAGAGTGACAGTTGTCAAATTACATGGCATACTCATGTTGTCATTTTCTGCGAAGGGGGTAAATATATATTTAATGGCCACTAGGCCATCTCGACAGGGTACGCCATATAATTTGGTGAGGGTCATATCGGCAAAATGTGCCTGGTTTTAAGATTATCTACAAGGGTTTCATTTTAACGCACGATTACTAGAACTATTTTGACATAAATTTCCGTTAAAATGTGCATTAAGTTTGATTTTCTTCTGCAACTGAAGATTTACAACTGGCTGATTTCGCCAGAGTGACAGTTGTCAAATTACAGTGCATACTCATGTTGTCATTTTCTGAGAAGGGGATAAATACATATTTAATGGCCACTAGGCCACCTCGACAGGGTACGCCATATAATTTGGTGAGGGTCATATCGGCAAAATTTGCCTGGTTTTAAGATTATCTACAAGGGTTTCATTTTAACGCACGATTACTAGAACTATTTTGACATAAATTTCCGTTAAAATGTGCATTAAATTTGATTTTCTTCTGCAACTGAAGATTTACAACTGGCTGATTTCGCCAGAGTGACAGTTGTCAAATTACATGGCATACTCATGTTGTCATTTTCTGCGAAAGGGGTAAATATATATTTAGACAGGGTACGCCATATAATTTGGTGAGCGTCATATCGGCAAAATTTGCCTGGTTTTAAGATTATCTACAAGGGTTTCATTTTAACGCACGATTACTAGAACTATTTTGACATAAATTTTCGTTAAAATGTGCATTAAATTTGATTTTCTTCTACAACTCAAGATTTACAACTGGCTGATTTCGCCAGAGTGACAGTTGTCAAATTACAGTGCATACTCATGTTGTCATTTTCTGAGAAGGGGATAAATATATATTTAATGGCCACTAGGCCACCTCGACAGGGTACGCCATATAATTTGGTGAGCGTCGTATCGGCAAAATCTGCCTGGTTTTAAGATTATCTACAAGGGTTTCATTTTAACGCACGATTACTAGAACTATTTTGACATAAATTTCCGTTAAAATGTGCATTAAATTTGATTTTCTTCTACAACTGAAGATTTACAACTGACTGATTTCGCCATAGTGACAGTTGTCAAATTACATGGCATACTCATGGTGTCATTTTCTGCGAAGGGGGTAAATATATATTTAATGGCCACTAGGCCACCTCGACAGGGTACGCCATATAATTTGGTAAGCGTCATATCGGCAAAATTTGCCTGGTTTTAAGATTATCTACAAGGGTTTCATTTTAACGCACGATTACTAGAACTATTTTGACATAAATTTCCGTTAAAATGTGCATTAAGTTTGATTTTCTTCTGCAACTGAAGATTTACAACTGGCTGAGTTCGCCAGAGTGACAGTTGTCAAATTACAGTGCATACTCATGTTGTCATTTTCTCAGAAGGGGATAAATACATATTTAATGGCCACTAGGCCACCTCGACAGGGTACGCCATATAATTTGGTGTGGGTCATATCATCAAAATTTGCCTGGTTTTAAGATTATCTACAAGGGTTTCATTTTAACGCACGATTACTAGAACTATTTTGACATAAATTTCCGTTAAAATGTGCATTAAATTTGATTTTCTTCTGCAACTGAAGATTTACAACTGGCTGATTTTGCCAGAGTGACAGTTGTCAAATTACATGGCATACTCATGTTGTCATTTTCTGCGAAGGGGGTAAATATATATTTAGACAGGGTACGCCATATAATTTGGTGAGCGTCATATCGGCAAAATTTGCCTGGTTTTAAGATTATCTACAAGGGTTTCATTTTAACGCACGATTACTAGAACTATTTTGACATAAATTTTCGTTAAAATGTGCATTAAATTTGATTTTCTTCTGCAACTCAAGATTTACAACTGGCTGATTTCGCCAGAGTGACAGTTGTCAAATTACATGGCATACTCATGTTGTCATTTTCTGCGAAGGGGGTAAATATATATTTAGACAGGGTACGCCATATAATTTGGTGAGCGTCATATCGGCAAAATTTGCCTGGTTTTAAGATTATCTACAAGGGTTTCATTTTAACGCACGATTACTAGAACTATTTTGACATAAATTTTCGTTAAAATGTGCATTAAATTTGATTTTCTTCTGCAACTGAAGATTTACAACTGGCTGATTTCGCCAGAGTGACAGTTGTCAAATTACATGGCATACTCATGTTGTCATTTTCTGCGAAGGGGGTAAATATATATTTAATGGCCACTAGGCCACCTCGACAGGGTACGCCATATAATTTGGTGAGGGCCATATCGGCAAAATTTGCCTGGTTTTAAGATTATCTACAAGGGTTTCATTTTAACGCACGATTACTAGAACTATTTTGACATAAATTTTCGTTAAAATGTGCATTAAATTTGATTTTCTTCTACAACTGAAGATTTACAACTGGCTGATTGCGCCAGAGTGACAGTTGTCAAATTACATGGCATACTCATGTTGTCATTTTCTGCGAAGGGGGTAAATATATATTTAATGGCCACTAGGCCATCTCGACAGGGTACGCCATATAATTTGGTGAGGGTCATATCGGCAAAATGTGCCTGGTTTTAAGATTATCTACAAGGGTTTCATTTTAACGCACGATTACTAGAACTATTTTGACATAAATTTCCGTTAAAATGTGCATTAAGTTTGATTTTCTTCTGCAACTGAAGATTTACAACTGGCGGATTTCGCCAGAGTGACAGTTGTCAAATTACAGTGCATACTCATGTTGTCATTTTCTGAGAAGGGGATAAATACATATTTAATGGCCACTAGGCCACCTCGACAGGGTACGCCATATAATTTGGTGAGGGTCATATCGGCAAAATTTGTCTGGTTTTAAGATTATCTACAAGGGTTTCATTTTAACGCACGATTACTAGAACTATTTTGACATAAATTTCCGTTAAAATGTGCATTAAATTTGATTTTCTTCTGCAACTGAAGATTTACAACTGGCTGATTTCGCCAGAGTGACAGTTGTCAAATTACATGGCATACTCATGTTGTCATTTTCTGCGAAGGGGGTAAATATATATTTAGACAGGGTACGCCATATAATTTGGTGAGCGTCATATCGGCAAAATTTGCCTGGTTTTAAGATTATCTACAAGGGTTTCATTTTAACGCACGATTACTAGAACTATTTTGACATAAATTTTCGTTAAAATGTGCATTAAATTTGATTTTCTTCTACAACTCAAGATTTACAACTGGCTGATTTCGCCAGAGTGACAGTTGTCAAATTACAGTGCATACTCATGTTGTCATTTTCTGAGAAGGGGATAAATATATATTTAATGGCCACTAGGCCACCTCGACAGGGTACGCCATATAATTTGGTGAGCGTCGTATCGGCAAAATTTGCCTGGTTTCAAGATTATCTACAAGGGTTTCATTTTAACGCACGATTACTAGAACTATTTTGACATAAATTTCCGTTAAAATGTGCATTAAATTTGATTTTCTTCTACAACTGAAGATTTACAACTGGCTGATTTCGCCATAGTGACAGTTGTCAAATTACATGGCATACTCATGGTGTCATTTTCTGCGAAGGGGGTAAATATATAATTAATGGCCACTAGGCCACCTCGACAGGGTACGCCATATAATTTGGTAAGCGTCATATCGGCAAAATTTGCCTGGTTTTAAGATTATCTACAAGGGTTTCATTTTAACGCACGATTACTAGAACTATTTTGACATAAATTTCCGTTAAAATGTGCATTAAGTTTGATTTTCTTCTGCAACTGAAGATTTACAACTGGCTGAGTTCGCCAGAGTGACAGTTGTCAAATTACAGTGCATACTCATGTTGTCATTTTCTCAGAAGGGGATAAATACATATTTAATGGCCACTAGGCCACCTCGACAGGGTACGCCATATAATTTGGTGTGGGTCATATCGGCAAAATTTGCTTGGTTTTAAGATTATCTACAAGGGTTTCATTTTAACGCACGATTACTAGAACTATTTTGACATAAATTTCCGTTAAAATGTGCATTAAATTTGATTTTCTTCTGCAACTGAAGATTTACAACTGGCTGATTTCGCCAGAGTGACAGTTTTCAAATTACATGGCATACTCGTGTTGTCATTTTCTGCGAAGGGGGTAAATATATATTTAGACAGGGTACGCCATATAATTTGGTGAGCGTCATATCGGCAAAATTTGCCTGGTTTTAAGATTATCTACAAGGGTTTCATTTTAACGCACGATTACTAGAACTATTTTGACATAAATTTTCGTTAAAATGTGCATTAAATTTGATTTTCTTCTGCAACTCAAGATTTACAACTGGCTGATTTCGCCAGAGTGACAGTTGTCAAATTACAGTGCATACTCATGTTTTCATTTTCTGAGAAGGGGATAAATATATATTTAATGGCCACTAGACCACCTCGACAGGGTACGCCATATAATTTGGTGAGCGTCGTATCGGCAAAATTTGCCTGGTTTTAAGATTATCTACAAGGGTTTCATTTTAACGCATGATTACTAGAACTATTTTGACATAAATTTCAGTTAAAATGTGCATTAAATTTGATTTTCTTCTACAACTGAAGATTTACAACTGGCTGATTTCGCCATAGTGACAGTTGTCAAATTACATGGCATACTCATGGTGTCATTTTCTGCGAAGGGGGTAAATATATATTTAATGGCCACTAGGCCACCTCGACAGGGTACGCCATATAATTTGGTAAGCGTCATATCGGCAAAATTTGCCTGGTTTTAAGATTATCTACAAGGGTTTCATTTTAAAGCACGATTACTAGAACTATTTTGACATAAATTTTCGTTAAAATGTGCATTAAATTTGATTTTCTTCTGCAACTGAAGATTTACAACTGGCTGATTTCGCCAGAGTGACAGTTGTCAAATTACATGGCATACTCATGTTGTCATTTTCTGCGAAGGGGGTAAATATATATTTAATGGCCACTAGGCCACCTCGACAGGGTACGCCATATAATTTGGTGAGCGTCATATCGGCAAAATTTGCCTGGTTTTAAGATTATCTACAAGGGTTTCATTTTAACGCACGATTACTAGAACTATTTTGACATAAATTTTCGTTAAAATGTGCATTAAATTTGATTTTCTTCTGCAACTGAAGATTTACAACTGGCTGATTTCGCCAGAGTGACAGTTGTCAAATTACATGGCATACTCATGTTGTCATTTTCTGCGAAGGGGGTAAATATATATTTAATGGCCACTAGGCCACCTCGACAGGGTACGCCATATAAATTGGTGAGGGCCATATCGGCAAAATTTGCCTGGTTTTAAGATTATCTACAAGGGTTTCATTTTAACGCACGATTACTAGAACTATTTTGACATAAATTTCCGTTAAAATGTGCATTAAATTTGATTTTCTTCTACAACTGAAGATTTACAACTGGCTGATTGCGCCAGAGTGACAGTTGTCAAATTGCATGGCATACTCATGTTGTCATTTTCTGCGAAGGGGGTAAATATATATTTAATGGCCACTAGGCCATCTCGACAGGGTACGCCATATAATTTGGTGAGGGTCATATCGGCAAAATGTGCCTGGTTTTAAGATTATCTACAATGGTTTCATTTTAACGCACGATTACTAGAACTATTTTGACATAAATTTCCGTTAAAATGTGCATTAAGTTTGATTTTCTTCTGCAACCGAAGATTTACAACTGGCTGATTTCGCCAGAGTGACAGTTGTCAAATTACAGTGCATACTCATGTTGTCATTTTCTGAGAAGGGGATAAATACATATTTAATGGCCACTAGGCCACCTCGACAGGGTACGCCATATAATTTGGTGAGGGTCATATCGGCAAAATTTGCCTGGTTTTAAGATTATCTACAAGGGTTTCATTTTAACGCACGATTACTAGAACTATTTTGACATAAATTTCCGTTAAAATGTGCATTAAATTTGATTTTCTTCTGCAACTGAAGATTTACAACTGGCTGATTTCGCCAGAGTGACAGTTGTCAAATTACATGGCATACTCATGTTGTCATTTTCTGCGAAGGGGGTAAATATATATTTAGACAGGGTACGCCATATAATTTGGTGAGCGTCATATCGGCAAAATTTGCCTGGTTTTAAGATTATCTACAAGGGTTTCATTTTAACGCACGATTACTAGAACTATTTTGACATAAATTATCGTTAAAATGTGCATTAAGTTTGATTTTCTTCTGCAACTGAAGATTTACAACTGGCTGATTTCGCCAGAGTGACAGTTGTCAAATTACAGTGCATACTCATGTTGTCATTTTCTGAGAAGGGGATAAATATATATTTAATGGCCACTAGGCCACCTCGACAGGGTACGCCATATAATTTGGTGAGCGTCGTATCGGCAAAATTTGCCTGGTTTTAAGATTATCTACAAGGGTTTCATTTTAACGCACGATTACTAGAACTATTTTGACATAAATTTCCGTTAAAATGTGCATTAAATTTGATTTTCTTCTACAACTGAAGATTTACAACTGGCTGATTTCGCCATAGTGACAGTTGTCAAATTACATGGCATACTCATGGTGTCATTTTCTGCGAAGGGGGTAAATATATATTTAATGGCCACTAGGCCACCTCGACAGGGTACGCCATATAATTTGGTAAGCGTCATATCGGCAAAATTTGCCTGGTTTAAGATTATCTACAAGGGTTTCATTCTAAAGCACGATTACTAGAACTATTTTGACATAAATTTTCGTTAAAATGTGGATTAAATTTGATTTTCTTCTGCAACTGAAGATTTACAACTGGCTGATTTCGCCAGAGTGACAGTTGTCAAATTACAGTGCATACTCATGTTGTCATTTTCTGAGAAGGGGATAAATACATATTTAATGGCCACTAGGCCACCTCGACAGGGTACGCCATATAATTTGGTGAGGGTCATATCGGCAAAATTTGCCTGGTTTTAAGATTATCTACAAGGGTTTCATTTTAACGCACGATTACTAGAACTATTTTGACATAAATTTCCGTTAAAATGTGCATTAAATTTGATTTTCTTCTGCAACTGAAGATTTACAACTGGCTGATTTCGCCAGAGTGACAGTTGTCAAATTACATGGCATACTCATGTTGTCATTTTCTGCGAAGGGGGTAAATATATATTTAGACAGGGTACGCCATATAATTTGGTGAGCGTCATATCGGCAAAATTTGTCTGGTTTTAAGATTATCTACAAGAGTTTCATTTTAACGCACGATTACTAGAACTATTTTGACATAAATTTCCGTTAAAATGTGCATTAAATTTGATTTTCTTCTACAACTGAAGATTTACAACTGGCTGATTTCGCCAGAGTGACAGTTGTCAAATTACATGGCATACTCATGTTGTCATTTTCTGCGAAGGGGGTAAATATATATTTAATGGCCACTAGGCCACCTCGACAGGGTACGCCATATAATTTGGTGAGGGTCATATCTGCAAAATTTGCCTGGTTTTAAGATTATCTACAAGGGTTTCATTTTAACGCACGATTACTAGAACTATTTTGACATAAATTTCCGTTAAAATGTGCATAAGGTTTGATTTTCTTCTACAACTGAAGATTTACAACTGGCTGATTTCGCCAGAGTGACAGTTGTCAAATTACATGGCATACTCATGTTGTCATTTTCTGCGAAGGGGGTAAATATATATTAAATGGCCACTAGGCCATCTCGACAGGGTACGCCATATAATTTGGTGAGGGTAATATCGGCAAAATTTGCCTGGTTTTAAGATTATCTACAAGGGTTTCATTTTAACGCACGATTACTGGAACTATTTTGACATAAATTTCCGTTAAAATGTGCATTAAGTTTGATTTTCTTCTGCAACTGAAGATTTACAACTGGCTGATTTCGCCAGAGTGACAGTTGTCAAAATACAGTGCATACTCATGTTGTCATTTTCTGAGAAAAGGATAAATATATATTTAATGGCCACTAGGCCACCTCGACAGGGTACGCCATATAATTTGGTGAGGGTCATATCGGCAAAATTTGCATGGTTTTAAGATTATCTACAAGGGTTTCATTTTAACGCACGATTACTAGAACTATTTTGACATAAATTTCCGTTAAAATGTGCATTAAGTTTGATTTTCTTCTGCAACTGAAGATTTACAACTGGCTGATTTTGCCAGAGTGACAGTTGTCAAAATACAGTGCATACTCATGTTGTCATTTTCTGAGAAGGGGATAAATTTATATTTAATGGCCACTAGGCCACCTCGACAGGGTACGCCATATAATTTGGTGAGGGTCATATCGGCAAATTTGCATGGTTTTAAGATTATCTACAAGGGTTTCATTTTAACGCACGATTACTAGAACTATTTTGACATAAATTTCCGTTAAAATGTGCATTAAATTTGATTTTCTTCTACAACTGAAGATTTACAACTGGCTGATTTCGCCAGAGTGACAGTTGTCAAATTACATGGCATACTCATGTTGTCATTTTCTGCGAAGGGGGTAAATATATATTTAATGGCCACTAGGCCATCTCGACAGGGTACGCCATATAATTTGGTGAGGGTCATATCGGCAAAATTTGCCTGGTTTTAAGATTATCTACAAGGGTTTCATTTTAACGCACGATTACTAGAACTATTTTGACATAAATTTCCGTTAAAATGTGCATTAAGTTTGATTTTCTTCTGCAACTGAAGATTTACAACTGGCTGATTTCGCCAGAGTGACAGTTGTCAAAATACAGTGCATACTCATGTTGTCATTTTCTGAGAAGGGGATAAATATATATTTAATGGCCACTAGGCCACCTAGACAGGGTACGCCATATAATTTGGTGAGGGTCGTATCGGCAAAATTTGCATGGTTTTAAGATTATCTACAAGGGTTTCATTTTAACGCACGATTACTAGAACTATTTTGACATAAATTTCCGTTAAAATGTGCATTAAATTTGATTTTCTTCTGCAACTGAAGATTTACAACTGGCTGATTTCGCCAGAGTGACAGTTGTCAAATTACATGGCATACTCATGTTGTCATTTTCTGCGAAGGGGGTAAATATATATTTAGACAGGGTACGCCATATAATTTGGTGAGGGTCATATCGGCAAAATTTGCCTGGTTTTAAGATTATCTACAAGGGTTTCATTTTAACGCACGATTACTAGAACTATTTTGACATAAATTTCCGTTAAAATGTGCATTAAATTTGATTTTCTTCTGCAACTCAAGATTTACAACTGGCTGATTTCGCCAGAGTGACAGTTGTCAAATTACAGTGCATACTCATGTTGTCATTTTCTGAGAAGGGGATAAATATATATTTAATGGCCACTAGGCCACCTCGACAGGGTACGCCATATAATTTGGTGAGCGTCGTATCGGCAAAATTTGTCTGGTTTTAAGATTATCTACAAGGGTTTCATTTTAACGCACGATTACTAGAACTATTTTGATATAAATTTTCGTTAAAATGTGCATTAAATTTGATTTTTTTCTGCAACTGAAGATTTACAACTGGCTGATTTCGAAATAGTGACAGTTGTCAAATTACATGGCATACTCATGGTGTCATTTTCTGCGAAGGGGGTAAATATATATTTAGACAGGGTACGCCATATAATTTGGTGAGCGTCATATCGGCAAAATTTGCCTGGTTTTAAGATTATCTACAAGGGTTTCATTTTAACGCACGATTACTAGAACTATTTTGACATAAATTTCCGTTAAAATGTGCATTAAATTTGATTTTCATTTGCAACTGAAGATTTACAACTGGCTGATTTCTCCAGAGTGACAGTTGTCAAATTACATGGCATACTCATGGTGTCATTTTCTGCGAAGGGGGTAAATATATATTTAGACAGGGTACGCCATATAATTTGGTAAGCGTCATATCGGCAAAATTTGCCTGGTTTTAAGATTATCTACAAGGGTTTCATTTTAACGCACGATTACTAGAACTATTTTGATATAAATTTTCGTTAAAATGTGCATTAAATTTGATTTTTTTCTGCAACTGAAGATTTACAACTGGCTGATTTCGAAATAGTGACAGTTGTCAAATTACATGGCATACTCATGGTGTCATTTTCTGCGAAGGGGGTAAATATATATTTAGACAGGGTACGCCATATAATTTGGTGAGCGTCATATCGGCAAAATTTGCATGGCTTTAAGATTATCTACAAGGGTTTCATTTTAACGCACGATTACTAGAACTATTTTGATATAAATTTTCGTTAAAATGTGCATTAAATTTGATTTTTTTCTGCAACTGAAGATTTACAACTGGCTGATTTCGAAATAGTGACAGTTGTCAAATTACATGGCATACTCATGGTGTCATTTTCTGCGAAGAGGGTAAATATATATTTAGACAGGGTACGCCATATAATTTGGTGAGCGTCATATCGGCAAAATTTGCCTGGTTTTAAGATTATCTACAAGGGTTTCATTTTAACGCACGATTACTAGAACTATTTTGACATAAATTTCCGTTAAAATGTGCATTAAGTTTGATTTTCTTCTGCAACTGAAGATTTACAACTGGCTGATTTCGCCAGAGTGACAGTTGTCAAATTACAGTGCATACTCATGTTGTCATTTTCTGAGAAGGGGATAAATACATATTTAATGGCCACTAGGCCACCTCGACAGGGTACGCCATATAATTTGGTGAGGGTCATATCGGCAAAATTTGCCTGGTTTTAAGATTATCTACAAGGGTTTCATTTTAACGCACGATTACTAGAACTATTTTGACATAAATTTTCGTTAAAATGTGAATTAGTTTTGATTTTCTTCTGCAACTGAAGATTTACAACTGGCTGATTTCGCCAGAGTGACAGTTGTCAAATTACATGGCATACTCATGTTGTCATTTTCTGCGAAGGGGGTAAATATATATTTAGACTGGGTACGCCATATAATTTGGTGAGCGTCATATCGGCAGAATTTGCCTGGTTTTAAGATTATCTACAAGGGTTTCATTTTAACGCACGATTACTAGGACTATTTTGACATAAATTTCCGTTAAAATGTGCATTAAATTTGATTTTCTTCTACAACTGAAGATTTACAACTGGCTGATTTCGCCATAGTGACAGTTGTCAAATTACAGTGCATACTCATGTTGTCATTTTCTGAGAAGGGGATAAATATATATTTAATGGCCACTAGGCCACCTCGACAGGGTACGCCATATAATTTGGTGAGCGTCGTATCGGCAAAATTTGCCTGGTTTTAAGATTATATACAAGGGTTTCATTTTAACGCACGATTACTAGAACTATTTTGACATAAATTTCTGTTAAAATGTGCATTAAATTTGATTTTCTTCTACAACTGAAGATTTACAACTGGCTGATTTCGCCATAGTGACAGTTGTCAAATTACATGGCATACTCATGGTGTCATTTTCTGCGAAGGGGGTAAATATATATTTAATGGCCACTAGGCCACCTCGACAGGGTACGCCATATAATTTGGTAAGCGTCATATCGGCAAAGTTTGCCTGGTTTTAAGATTATCTACAAGGGTTTCATTTTAAAGCACGATTACTAGAACTATTTTGACATAAATTTTCGTTAAAATGTGCATTAAATTTGATTTTCTTCTACAACTGAAGATTTACAACTGGCTGATTTCGCCAGAGTGACAGTTGTCAAATTACATGGCATACTCATGTTGTCATTTTCTGCGAAGGGGGTAAATATATATTTAATGGCCACTAGGCCACCTCGACAGGGTACGCCATATAATTTGGTGAGGGTCATATTGGCAAAATTTGCCTGGTTTTAAGATTATCTACAAGGGTTTCATTTTAACGCACGATTACTAGAACTATTTTGACATAAATTTCCGTTAAAATGTGCATTAAATTTGATTTTCTTCTACAACTGAAGATTTACAACTGGCTGATTTCGCCAGAGTTACAGTTGTCAAATTACATGGCATACTCATGTTGTCATTTTCTGCGAAGGGGGTAAATATATATTTAATGGCCACTAGGCCATCTCGACAGGGTACGCCATATAATTTGGTGAGGGTCATATCGGCAAAATTTGCCTGGTTTTAAGATTATCTACAAGGGTTTCATTTTAACGCACGATTACTAGAACTATTTTGACATAAATTTCCGTTAAAATGTGCATTAAATTTGATTTTCTTCTGCAACTGAAGATTTACAACTGGCTGATTTCGCCAGAGTGACAGTTGTCAAATTACAGTGCATACTCATGTTGTCATTTTCTGAGAAGGGGATAAATATATATTTAATGGCCACTAGGCCACCTCGACAGGGTACGCCATATAATTTGGTGAGGGTCATATCGGCAAAATTTGCCTGGTTTTAAGATTATCTACAAGGGTTTCATTTTAACGCACGATTACTAGAACTATTTTGACATAAATTTCCGTTAAAATGTGCATTAAATTTGATTTTCTTCTACAACTGAAGATTTACAACTGGCTGATTTCGCCAGAGTGACAGTTGTCAAATTACATGGCATACTCATGTTGTCATTTTCTGCGAAGGGGGTAAATATATATTTAATGGCCACTAGGCCACCTCGACAGGGTACGCCATATAATTTGGTGAGGGTCATATCGGCAAAATTTGCCTGGTTTTAAGATTATCTACAAGGGTTTCATTTTAACGCACGATTACTAGAACTATTTTGACATAAATTTCCGTTAAAATGTGCATTAAGTTTGATTTTCTTCTGCAACTGAAGATTTACAACTGGCTGATTTCGCCATAGTGACAGTTGTCAAATTACATGGCATACTCATGGTGTCATTTTCTGCGAAGGGGGTAAATATATATTTAATGGCCACTAGGCCACCTCGACAGGGTACGCCATATAATTTGGTAAGCGTCATATCGGCAAAATTTGCCTGGTTTAAGATTATCTACAAGGGTTTCATTTTAACGCACGATTACTAGAACTATTTTGACATAAATTTCCGTTAAAATGTGCATTAAGTTTGATTTTCTTCTGCAACTGAAGATTTACAACTGGCTGATTTCGCCATAGTGACAGTTGTCAAATTACATGGCATACTCATGGTGTCATTTTCTGCGAAGGGGGTAAATATATATTTAATGGCCACTAGGCCACCTCGACAGGGTACGCCATATAATTTGGTGAGCGTCGTATCGGCAAAATTTGCCTGGTTTTAAGATTATATACAAGGGTTTCATTTTAACGCACGATTACTAGAACTATTTTGACATAAATTTCTGTTAAAATGTGCATTAAATTTGATTTTCTTCTACAACTGAAGATTTACAACTGGCTGATTTCGCCATAGTGACAGTTGTCAAATTACATGGCATACTCATGGTGTCATTTTCTGCGAAGGGGGTAAATATATATTTAATGGCCACTAGGCCACCTCGACAGGGTACGCCATATAATTTGGTAAGCGTCATATCGGCAAAGTTTGCCTGGTTTTAAGATTATCTACAAGGGTTTCATTTTAAAGCACGATTACTAGAACTATTTTGACATAAATTTTCGTTAAAATGTGCATTAAATTTGATTTTCTTCTACAACTGAAAATTTACAACTGGCTGATTTCGCCAGAGTGACAGTTGTCAAATTACATGGCATACTCATGTTGTCATTTTCTGCGAAGGGGGTAAATATATATTTAATGGCCACTAGGCCACCTCGACAGGGTACGCCATATAATTTGGTGAGGGTCATATTGGCAAAATTTGCCTGGTTTTAAGATTATCTACAAGGGTTTCATTTTAACGCACGATTACTAGAACTATTTTGACATAAATTTCCGTTAAAATGTGCATTAAATTTGATTTTCTTCTACAACTGAAGATTTACAACTGGCTGATTTCGCCAGAGTGACAGTTGTCAAATTACATGGCATACTCATGTTGTCATTTTCTGCGAAGGGGGTAAATATATATTTAATGGCCACTAGGCCATCTCGACAGGGTACGCCATATAATTTGGTGAGGGTCATATCGGCAAAATTTGCCTGGTTTTAAGATTATCTACAAGGGTTTCATTTTAACGCACGATTACTAGAACTATTTTGACATAAATTTCCATTAAAATGTGCATTAAATTTGATTTTCTTCTGCAACTGAAGATTTACAACTGGCTGATTTCGCCAGAGTGACAGTTGTCAAATTACAGTGCATACTCATGTTGTCATTTTCTGAGAAGAGGATAAATATATATTTAATGGCCACTAGGCCACCTCGACAGGGTACGCCATATAATTTGGTGAGGGTCATATCGGCAAAATTTGCCTGGTTTTAAGATTATCTACAAGGGTTTCATTTTAACGCACGATTACTAGAACTATTTTGACATAAATTTCCGTTAAAATGTGCATTAAATTTGATTTTCTTCTACAACTGAAGATTTACAACTGGCTGATTTCGCCAGAGTGACAGTTGTCGAATTACATGGCATACTCATGTTGTCATTTTCTGCGAAGGGGGTAAATATATATTTAATGGCCACTAGGCCACCTCGACAGGATACGCCATATAATTTGGTGAGGGTCATATCGGCAAAATTTGCCTGGTTTTAAGATTATCTACAAGGGTTTCATTTTAACGCACGATTACTAGAACTATTTTGACATAAATTTCCGTTAAAATGTGCATTAAGTTTGATTTTCTTCTGCAACTGAAGATTTACAACTGGCTGATTTCGCCATAGTGACAGTTGTCAAATTACATGGCATACTCATGGTGTCATTTTCTGCGAAGGGGGTAAATATATATTTAATGGCCACTAGGCCACCTCGACAGGGTACGCCATATAATTTGGTGAGGGTCATATCGGCAAAATTTGCATGGTTTTAAGATTATCTACAAGGGTTTCATTTTAACGCACGATTACTAGAACTATTTTGACATAAATTTCCGTTAAAATGTGCATTAAATTTGATTTTCTTCTACAACTGAAGATTTACAACTGGCTGATTTCGCCAGAGTGACAGTTGTCAAATTACATGGCATACTCATGTTGTCATTTTCTGCGAAGGGGGTAAATATATATTTAATGGCCACTAGGCCATCTCGACAGGGTACGCCATATAATTTGGTGAGGGTCATATCGGCAAAATTTGCCTGGTTTTAAGATTATCTACAAGGGTTTCATTTTAACGCACGATTACTAGAACTATTTTGACATAAATTTCCGTTAAAATGTGCATTAAGTTTGATTTTCTTCTGCAACTGAAGATTTACAACTGGCTGATTTCGCCAGAGTGACAGTTGTCAAAATACAGTGCATACTCATGTTGTCATTTTCTGAGAAGGGGATAAATATATATTTAATGGCCACTAGGCCACCTAGACAGGGTACGCCATATAATTTGGTGAGGGTCATATCGGCAAAATTTGCATGGTTTTAAGATTATCTACAAGGGTTTCATTTTAACGCACGATTACTAGAACTATTTTGACATAAATTTCCGTTAAAATGTGCATTAAATTTGATTTTCTTCTGCAACTGAAGATTTACAACTGGCTGATTTCGCCAGAGTGACAGTTGTCAAATTACATGGCATACTCATGTTGTCATTTTCTGCGAAGGGGGTAAATATATATTTAGACAGGGTACGCCATATAATTTGGTGAGGGTCATATCGGCAAAATTTGCCTGGTTTTAAGATTATCTACAAGGGTTTCATTTTAACGCACGATTACTAGAACTATTTTGACATAAATTTCCGTTAAAATGTGCATTAAATTTGATTTTCTTCTGCAACTCAAGATTTACAACTGGCTGATTTCGCCAGAGTGACAGTTGTCAAATTACAGTGCATACTCATGTTGTCATTTTCTGAGAAGGGGATAAATATATATTTAATGGCCACTAGGCCACCTCGACAGGGTACGCCATATAATTTGGTGAGCGTCGTATCGGCAAAATTTGTCTGGTTTTAAGATTATCTACAAGGGTTTCATTTTAACGCACGATTACTAGAACTATTTTGATATAAATTTTCGTTAAAATGTGCATTAAATTTGATTTTTTTCTGCAACTGAAGATTTACAACTGGCTGATTTCGAAATAGTGACAGTTGTCAAATTACATGGCATACTCATGGTGTCATTTTCTGCGAAGGGGGTAAATATATATTTAGACAGGGTACGCCATATAATTTGGTGAGCGTCATATCGGCAAAATTTGCCTGGTTTTAAGATTATCTACAAGGGTTTCATTTTAACGCACGATTACTAGAACTATTTTGACATAAATTTCCGTTAAAATGTGCATTAAATTTGATTTTCATTTGCAATTGAAGATTTACAACTGGCTGATTTCTCCAGAGTGACAGTTGTCAAATTACATGGCATACTCATGGTGTCATTTTCTGCGAAGGGGGTAAATATATATTTAGACAGGGTACGCCATATAATTTGGTAAGCGTCATATCGGCAAAATTTGCCTGGTTTTAAGATTATCTACAAGGGTTTCATTTTAACGCACGATTACTAGAACTATTTTGATATAAATTTTCGTTAAAATGTGCATTAAATTTGATTTTTTTCTGCAACTGAAGATTTACAACTGGCTGATTTCGAAATAGTGACAGTTGTCAAATTACATGGCATACTCATGGTGTCATTTTCTGCGAAGGGGGTAAATATATATTTAGACAGGGTACGCCATATAATTTGGTGAGCGTCATATCGGCAAAATTTGCATGGTTTTAAGATTATCTACAAGGGTTTCATTTTAACGCACGATTACTAGAACTATTTTGATATAAATTTTCGTTAAAATGTGCATTAAATTTGATTTTTTTCTGCAACTGAAGATTTACAACTGGCTGATTTCGAAATAGTGACAGTTGTCAAATTACATGGCATACTCATGGTGTCATTTTCTGCGAAGAGGGTAAATATATATTTAGACAGGGTACGCCATATAATTTGGTGAGCGTCATATCGGCAAAATTTGCCTGGTTTTAAGATTATCTACAAGGGTTTCATTTTAACGCACGATTACTAGAACTATTTTGACATAAATTTCCGTTAAAATGTGCATTAAGTTTGATTTTCTTCTGCAACTGAAGATTTACAACTGGCTGATTTCGCCAGAGTGACAGTTGTCAAATTACAGTGCATACTCATGTTGTCATTTTCTGAGAAGGGGATAAATACATATTTAATGGCCACTAGGCCACCTCGACAGGGTACGCCATATAATTTGGTGAGGGTCATATCGGCAAAATTTGCCTGGTTTTAAGATTATCTACAAGGGTTTCATTTTAACGCACGATTACTAGAACTATTTTGACATAACTTTTCGTTAAAATGTGAATTAGTTTTGATTTTCTTCTGCAACTGAAGATTTACAACTGGCTGATTTCGCCAGAGTGACAGTTGTCAAATTACATGGCATACTCATGTTGTCATTTTCTGCGAAGGGGGTAAATATATATTTAGACTGGGTACGCCATATAATTTGGTGAGCGTCATATCGGCAGAATTTGCCTGGTTTTAAGATTATCTACAAGGGTTTCATTTTAACGCACGATTACTAGAACTATTTTGACATAAATTTCCGTTAAAATGTGCATTAAATTTGATTTTCTTCTACAACTGAAGATTTACAACTGGCTGATTTCGCCATAGTGACAGTTGTCAAATTACAGTGCATACTCATGTTGTCATTTTCTGAGAAGGGGATAAATATATATTTAATGGCCACTAGGCCACCTCGACAGGGTACGCCATATAATTTGGTGAGCGTCGTATCGGCAAAATTTGCCTGGTTTTAAGATTATATACAAGGGTTTCATTTTAACGCACGATTACTAGAACTATTTTGACATAAATTTCTGTTAAAATGTGCATTAAATTTGATTTTCTTCTACAACTGAAGATTTACAACTGGCTGATTTCGCCAGAGTGACAGTTGTCAAATTACATGGCATACTCATGTTGTCATTTTCTGCGAAGGGGGTAAATATATATTTAATGGCCACTAGGCCACCTCGACAGGGTACGCCATATAATTTGGTAAGCGCCATATCGGCAAAGTTTGCCTGGTTTTAAGATTATCTACAAGGGTTTCATTTTAAAGCACGATTACTAGAACTATTTTGACATAAATTTTCGTTAAAATGTGCATTAAATTTGATTTTCTTCTACAACTGAAGATTTACAACTGGCTGATTTCGCCAGAGTGACAGTTGTCAAATTACATGGCATACTCATGTTGTCATTTTCTGCGAAGGGGGTAAATATATATTTAATGGCCACTAGGCCACCTCGACAGGGTACGCCATATAATTTGGTGAGGGTCATATTGGCAAAATTTGCCTGGTTTTAAGATTATCTACAAGGGTTTCATTTTAACGCACGATTACTAGAACTATTTTGACATAAATTTCCGTTAAAATGTGCATTAAATTTGATTTTCTTCTACAACTGAAGATTTACAACTGGCTGATTTCGCCAGAGTGACAGTTGTCAAATTACATGGCATACTCATGTTGTCATTTTCTGCGAAGGGGGTAAATATATATTTAATGGCCACTAGGCCATCTCGACAGGGTACGCCATATAATTTGGTGAGGGTCATATCGGCAAAATTTGCCTGGTTTTAAGATTATCTACAAGGGTTTCATTTTAACGCACGATTACTAGAACTATTTTGACATAAATTTCCGTTAAAATGTGCATTAAGTTTGATTTTCTTCTGCAACTGAAGATTTACAACTGGCTGATTTCGCCAGAGTGACAGTTGTCAAATTACAGTGCATACTCATGTTGTCATTTTCTGAGAAGGGGATAAATATATATTTAATGGCCACTAGGCCACCTCGACAGGGTACGCCATATAATTTGGTGAGGGTCATATCGGCAAAATTTGCCTGGTTTTAAGATTATCTACAAGGGTTTCATTTTAACGCACGATTACTAGAACTATTTTGACATAAATTTCCGTTAAAATGTGCATTAAATTTGATTTTCTTCTACAACTGAAGATTTACAACTGGCTGATTTCGTCATAGTGACAGTTGTCAAATTACATGGCATACTCATGGTGTCATTTTCTGCGAAGGGGGTAAATATATATTTAATGGCCACTAGGCCACCTCGACAGGGTACGCCATATAATTTGGTAAGCGTCATATCGGCAAAATTTGCCTGGTTTTAAGATTATCTACAAGGGTTTCATTTTAAAGCACGATTACTAGAACTATTTTGACATAACTTTTCGTTAAAATGTGCATTAAATTTGATTTTCTTCTGCAACTGAAGATTTACAACTGGCTGATTTCGCCAGAGTGACAGTTGTTAAATTACATGGCATACTCATGTTGTCATTTTCTGCGAAGGGGGTAAATATATATTTAATGGCCACTAGGCCACCTCGACAGGGTACGCCATATAATTTGGTGAGGGTCATATCGGCAAAATTTGCCTGGTTTCAAGATTATCTACAAGGGTTTCATTTTAACGCACGATTACTAGAACTATTTTGACATAAATTTCCGTTAAAATGTGCATTCAGTTTGATTTTCTTCTGCAACTGAAGATTTACAACTGGCTGATTTCGCCAGAGTGACAGTTGTCAAATTACAGTGCATACTCATGTTGTCATTTTCTGAGAAGGGGATAAATACATATTTAATGGCCACTAGGCCACCTCGACAGGGTACGCCATATAATTTGGTGAGGGTCATATCGGCAAAATTTGCCTGGTTTTAAGATTATCTACAAGGGTTTCATTTTAACGCACGATTACTAGAACTATTTTGACATAAATTTCCGTTAAAATGTGCATTAAATTTGATTTTCTTCTGCAACTGAAGATTTACAACTAGCTGATTTCGCCAGAGTGACAGTTGTCAAATTACATTACATACTCATGTTGTCATTTTCTGCGAAGGGGGTAAATATATATTTAGACAGGGTACGCCATATAATTTGGTGAGCGTCATATCGGCAAAATTTGTCTGGTTTTAAGATTATCTACAAGGGTTTCATTTTAACGCACGATTACTAGAACTATTTGGACATAAATTTCCGTTAAAATGTGCATTAGATTTGATTTTCTTCTACAACTGAAGATTTACAACTGGCTGATTTCGCCAGAGTGACAGTTGTCAAATTACATGGCATACTCATGTTGTCATTTTCTGCGAAGGGGGTAAATATATATTTAATGGCCACTAGGCCACCTCGACAGGGTACGCCATATAATTTGGTGAGGGTCATATCGGCAAAATTTGCCTGGTTTTAAGATTATCTACAAGGGTTTCATTTTAACGCACGATTACTAGAACTATTTTGACATAAATTTCCGTTAAAATGTGCATTAAATTTGATTTTCTTCTACAACTGAAGATTTACAACTGGCTGATTTCGCCAGAGTGACAGTTGTCAAATTACATGGCATACTCATGTTGTCATTTTCTGCGAAGGGGGTAAATATATATTAAATGGCCACTAGGCCATCTCGACAGGGTACGCCATATAATTTGGTGAGGGTAATATCGGCAAAATTTGCCTGGTTTTAAGATTATCTACAAGGGTTTCATTTTAACGCACGATTACTAGAACTATTTTGACATAAATTTCCGTTAAAATGTGCATTAAGTTTGATTTTCTTCTGCAACTGAAGATTTACAACTGGCTGATTTCGCCAGAGTGACAGTTGTCAAAATACAGTGCATACTCGTGTTGTCATTTTCTGAGAAAAGGATAAATATATATTTAATGGCCACTAGGCCACCTCGACAGGGTACGCCATATAATTTGGTGAGGGTCATATCGGCAAAATTTGCATGGTTTTAAGATTATCTACAAGGGTTTCATTTTAACGCACGATTACTAGAACTATTTTGACATAAATTTCCGTTAAAATGTGCATTAAATTTGATTTTCTTCTGCAACTGAAGATTTACAACTGGCTGATTTCGCCAGAGTGACAGTTGTCAAAATACAGTGCATACTCATGTTGTCATTTTCTGAGAAGGGGATAAATATATATTTAATGGCCACTAGGCCACCTCGACAGGGTACGCCATATAATTTGGTGAGGGTCATATCGGCAAAATTTGCATGGTTTTAAGATTATCTACAAGGGTTTCATTTTAACGCACGATTACTAGAACTATTTTGACATAAATTTCCGTTAAAATGTGCATTAAATTTGATTTTCTTCTACAACTGAAGATTTACAACTGGCTGATTTCGCCAGAGTGACAGTTGTCAAATTACATGGCATACTCATGGTGTCATTTTCTGCGAAGGGGGTAAATATATATTTAATGGCCACTAAGCCATCTCGACAGGGTACGCCATATAATTTGGTGAGGGTCATATCGGCAAAATTTGCCTGGTTTTAAGATTATACACAAGGGTTTCATTTTAACGCACGATTACTAGAACTATTTTGACATAAATTTCCGTTAAAATGTGCATTAAGTTTGATTTTCTTCTGCAACTGAAGATTTACAACTGGCTGATTTCGCCAGAGTGACAGTTGTCAAAATATAGTGCATACTCATGTTGTCATTTTCTGAGAAGGGGATAAATATATATTTAATGGCCACTAGGCCACCTAGACAGGGTACGCCATATAATTTGGTGAGGGTCATATCGGCAAAATTGCATGTTTTAAGATTATCTACAAGGGTTTCATTTTAACGCACGATTACTAGAACTATTTTGACATAAATTTTCGTTAAAATGTGCATTAAATTTGATTTTTTTCTGCAACTGAAGATTTACAACTGGCTGATTTCGAAATAGTGACAGTTGTCAAATTACATGGCATACTCATGGTGTCATTTTCTGCGAAGGGGGTAAATATATATTTAGACAGGGTACGCCATATAATTTGGTGAGCGTCATATCGGCAAAATTTGCCTGGTTTTAAGATTATCTACAAGGGTTTCATTTTAACGCACGATTACTAGAACTATTTTGACATAAATTTCCGTTAAAATGTGCATTAAATTGATTTTCATTTGCAACTGAAGATTTACAACTGGCTGATTTCTCCAGAGTGACAGTTGTCAAATTACATGGCATACTCATGGTGTCATTTTCTGCGAAGGGGGTAAATATATATTTAGACAGGGTACGCCATATAATTTGGTAAGCGTCATATCGGCAAAATTTGCCTGGTTTTAAGATTATCTACAAGGGTTTCATTTTAACGCACGATTACTAGAACTATTTGATATAAATTTTCGTTAAAATGTGCATTAAATTTGATTTTTTTCTGCAACTGAAGATTTACAACTGGCTGATTTCGAAATAGTGACAGTTGTCAAATTACATGGCATCCTCATGGTGTCATTTTCTGCGAAGGGGGTAAATATATATTTAGACAGGGTACGCCATATAATTTGGTGAGCGTCATATCGGCAAAATTTGCATGGTTTTAAGATTATCTACAAGGGTTTCATTTTAACGCACGATTACTAGAACTATTTTGATATAAATTTTCGTTAAAATGTGCATTAAATTTGATTTTTTTCTGCAACTGAAGATTTACAACTGGCTGATTTCGAAATAGTGACAGTTGTCAAATTACATGGCATACTCATGGTGTCATTTTCTGCGAAGAGGGTAAATATATATTTAGACAGGGTACGCCATATAATTTGGTGAGCGTCATATCGGCAAAATTTGCCTGGTTTTAAGATTATCTACAAGGGTTTCATTTTAACGCACGATTACTAGAACTATTTTGACATAAATTTCCGTTAAAATGTGCATTAAGTTTGATTTTCTTCTGCAACTGAAGATTTACAACTGGCTGATTTCGCCAGAGTGACAGTTGTCAAATTACAGTGCATACTCATGTTGTCATTTTCTGAGAAGGGGATAAATACATATTTAATGGCCACTAGGCCACCTCGACAGGGTACGCCATATAATTTGGTGAGGGTCATATCGGCAAAATTTGCCTGGTTTTAAGATTATCTACAAGGGTTTCATTTTAACGCACGATTACTAGAACTATTTTGACATAAATTTCCGTTAAAATGTGAATTAGTTTTGATTTTCTTCTGCAACTGAAGATTTACAACTGGCTGATTTCGCCAGAGTGACAGTTGTCAAATTACATGGAATACTCATGTTGTCATTTTCTGCGAAGGGGGTAAATATATATTTAGACTGGGTACGCCATATAATTTGGTGAGCGTCATATCGGCAGAATTTGCCTGGTTTTTAGATTATCTACAAGGGTTTCATTTTAACGCACGATTACTAGAACTATTTTGACATAAATTTCCGTTAAAATGTGCATTAAGTTTGATTTCTTCTGCAACTGAAGATTTACAACTGGCTGATTTCGCCAGAGTGACAGTTGTCAAATTACAGTGCATACTCATGTTGTCATTTTCTGAGAAGGGGATAAATGCATATTTAATGGCCACTAGGCCACCTCGACAGGGTACGCCATATAATTTGGTGAGGGTCATATCGGCAAAATGTGCCTGGTTTTAAGATTATCTACAATGGTTTCATTTTAACGCACGATTACTAGAACTATTTTGACATAAATTTCCGTTAAAATGTGAATTAGTTTTGATTTTCTTCTGCAACTGAAGATTTACAACTGGCTGATTTCGCCATAGTGACAGTTGTCAAATTACATGGCATACTCATGGTGTCATTTTCTGCGAAGGGGGTAAATATATATTTAATGGCCACTAGGCCACCTCGACAGGGTACGCCATATAATTTGGTAAGCGTCATATCGGCAAAGTTTGCCTGGTTTTAAGATTATCTACAAGGGTTTCATTTTAACGCACGATTACTAGAACTATTTTGACATAAATTTCCGTTAAAATGTGCATTAAATTTGATTTTCTTCTACAACTGAAGATTTACAACTGGCTGATTTCGCCAGAGTGACAGTTGTCAAATTACATGGCATACTCATGTTGTCATTTTCTGCGAAGGGGGTAAATATATATTTAATGGCCACTAGGCCATCTCGACAGGGTACGCCATATAATTTGGTGAGGGTCATATCGGCAAAATTTGCCTGGTTTTAAGATTATCTACAAGGGTTTCATTTTAACGCACGATTACTAGAACTATTTTGACATAAATTCCGTTAAAATGTGCATTAAGTTTGATTTTCTTCTGCAACTGAAGATTTACAACTGGCTGATTTCGCCAGAGTGACAGTTGTCAAATTACAGTGCATACTCATGTTGTCATTTTCTGAGAAGGGGATAAATATATATTTAATGGCCACTAGGCCACCTCGACAGGGTACGCCATATAATTTGGTGAGGGTCATATCGGCAAAATTTGCCTGGTTTTAAGATTATCTACAAGGGTTTCATTTTAACGCACGATTACTAGAACTATTTTGACATAAATTTCCGTTAAAATGTGCATTAAATTTGATTTTCTTCTACAACTGAAGATTTACAACTGGCTGATTTCGCCATAGTGACAGTTCTCAAATTACATGGCATACTCATGGTGTCATTTTCTGCGAAGGGGGTAAATATATATTTAATGGCCACTAGGCCACCTCGACAGGGTACGCCATATAATTTGGTAAGCGTCATATCGGCAAAATTTGCCTGGTTTTAAGATTATCTACAAGGGTTTCATTTTAAAGCACGATTACTAGAACTATTTTGACATAAATTTTCGTTAGAATGTGCATTAAATTTGATTTTCTTCTGCAACTGAAGATTTACAACTGGCTGATTTCGCCAGAGTGACAGTTGTCAAATTACATGGCATACTCATGTTGTCATTTTCTGCGAAGGGGGTAAATATATATTTAATGGCCACTAGGCCACCTCGACAGGGTACGCCATATAATTTGGTGAGGGTCATATCGGCAAAATTTGCCTGGTTTTAAGATTATCTACAAGGGTTTCATTTTAACGCACGATTACTAGAACTATTTTGACATAAATTTCCGTTAAAATGTGCATTAAGTTGATTTTCTTCTGCAACTGAAGATTTACAACTGGCTGATTTCGCAGAGTGACAGTTGTCAAATTACAGTGCATACTCATGTTGTCATTTTCTGAGAAGGGGATAAATACATATTTAATGGCCACTAGGCCACCTCGACAGGGTACGCCATATAATTTGGTGAGGGTCATATCGGCAAAATTTGCCTGGTTTTAAGATTATCTACAAGGGTTTCATTTTAACGCACGATTACTAGAACTATTTTGACATAAATTTCCGTTAAAATGTGCATTAAATTTGATTTTCTTCTGCAACTGAAGATTTACAACTGGCTGATTTCGCCAGAGTGACAGTTGTCAAATTACATGGCATACTCATGTTGTCATTTTCTGCGAAGGGGCTAAATATATATTTAGACAGGGTACGCCATATAATTTGGTGAGCGTCATATCGGCAAAATTTGCCTGGTTTTAAGATTATCTACAAGGGTTTCATTTTAACGTACGATTACTAGAACTATTTTGACATAAATTTTCGTTAAAATGTGCATTAAATTTGATTTTCTTCTGCAACTCAAGATTTACAACTGGCTGATTTCGCCAGAGTGACAGTTGTCAAATTACGGTGCATACTCATGTTGTCATTTTCTGAGAAGGGGATAAATATATATTTAATGGCCACTAGGCCACCTCGACAGGGTACGCCATATAATTTGGTGAGCGTCGTATCGGCAAAATTTGCCTGGTTTTAAGATTATCTACAAGGGTTTCATTTAACGCACGATTACTAGAACCATTTTGACATAAATTTCCGTTAAAATGTGCATTAAATTTGATTTTCTTCTACAACTGAAGATTTACAACTGGCTGATTTCGCCATAGTGACAGTTGTCAAATTACATGGCATACTCATGGTGTCATTTCTGCGAAGGGGGTAAATATATATTTAATGGCCACTAGGCCACCTCGACAGGGTACGCCATATAATTGGTAAGCGTCATATCGGCAAAATTTGCCTGGTTTTAAGATTATCTACAAGGGTTTCATTTTAAAGCACGATTACTAGAACTATTTTGACATAAATTTTCGTTAAACTGTGCATTAAATTTGATTTTCTTCTGCAACTGAAGATTTACAACTGGCTGATTTCGCCAGAGTGACAGTTGTCAAATTACACGGCATACTCATGTTGTCATTTTCTGCGAAGGGGGTAAATATATATTTAGACAGGGTACGCCATATAATTTGGTGAGCGTCATATCGGCAAAATTTGCCTGGTTTTAAGATTATCTACAAGGGTTTCATTTTAACGCACGATTACTAGAACTATTTTGACATAAATTTCCGTTAAAATGTGCATTAAATTTGATTTTCTTCTGCAACTGAAGATTTACAACTGGCTGATTTCGCCAGAGTGACAGTTGTCAAATTACATGGCATACTCATGTTGTCATTTTCTGCGAAGGGGGTAAATATATATTTAGACAGGGTACGCCATATAATTTGGTGAGCGTCATATCGGCAAAATTTGCCTGGTTTTAAGATTATCTACAAGGGTTTCATTTTAACGCACGATTACTAGAACTATTTTGACATAAATTTTCGTTAAAATGTGCATTAAATTTGATTTTCTTCTGCAACTCAAGATTTACAACTGGCTGATTTCGCCAGAGTGACAGTTGTCAAATTACGGTGCATACTCATGTTGTCATTTCCGAGAAGGGGATAAATATATATTTAATGGCCACTAGGCCACCTCGACAGGGTACGCCATATAATTTGGTGAGCGTCGTATCGGCAAAATTTGCCTGGTTTTAAGATTATCTACAAGGGTTTCATTTTAACGCACGATTACTAGAACTATTTTGACATAAATTTTGGTTAAAATGTGCATTAAATTTGATTTTCTTCTACAACTGAAGATTTACAACTGGCTGATTTCGCCATAGTGACAGTTGTCAAATTACATGGCATACTCATGGTGTCATTTTCTGCGAAGGGGGTAAATATATATTTAATGGCCACTAGGCCACCTCGACAGGGTACGCCATATAATTTGGTAAGCGTCATATCGGCAAAATTTGCCTGGTTTTAAGGTTATCTACAAGGGTTTCATTTTAAAGCACGATTACTAGAACTATTTTGACATAAATTTTCGTTAAAATGTGCATTAAATTTGATTTTCTTCTGCAACTGAAGATTTACAACTGGCTGATTTCGCCAGAGTGACAGTTGTCAAATTACATGGCATACTCATGTTGTCATTTCTGCGAAGGGGGTAAATATATATTTAGACAGGGTACGCCATATAATTTGGTGAGCGTCATATCGGCAAAATTTGCCTTGTTTTAAGATTATCTACAAGGGTTTCATTTTAACGCACGATTACTAGAACTATTTTGACATAAATTTCCGTTAA